>SJXQ01006550.1:64794-89677 GCA_006408695.1 Aepyceros melampus
TCGGGCTCCACATATGCCGTCCCTCCTCACAGGCTCCACTAAGGGTGCCTTGGACATGCTGACCAAAGTGATGGCTGTGGAGCTCGGGCCACACAAGGTGAGCCCCAGTGGGACGCCTCCCCTCACCCAGTCCATGTGCTCAGAGAGCCTCAGGCCCCCCGAGCTGACCCTCTGCCTGTGCCAGTGCAGATCCGTGTGAATGCAGTCAACCCCACGGTGGTGATGACACCTATGGGCCAGGCTGCCTGGAGTGACCCTCAGAAGGCCAAGGCCATGCTGGACCGTATCCCCCTTGGCAGGTTTGCCGGTGAGTTGGGCGGGAGCCCGGCTGGGAGTCACGCCAGTGGCCTGCTCAGGTGCGGGGTGGGAGGGAAGGACGAAGGGCAGCCCCTTTCATGCACGTCCTGAACGGCACCTTGCCCGCAGAGATGGAGAACGTGGTGGACACCATCCTCTTCCTGCTCAGTGACCGCAGCAGCATGACCACAGGCGCCACTGTGCCGGTGGATGGGGGCTTCCTGGCTACCTAACCCCCTCCTCCATCCCCACACACCCCTGTTCCATGCTGAACCCACCTTTACCCCCATCCCCCGTCCCCATCTCTTCAGTAAACATGATTCTCCTGTCTAGCCTGCACACTCACACCTAGGCTGCCGTCATGTGGCCGGAAGATGCAAAGCTCAGAGCTGGGCTTGGGGACGAGTCCCAGGTAGAGACACCCTTTCAGCTCTCATCCTGGGCCAGTGACAGCCTGGCTCTTCTGCCAGAGTTTTTCGGGCCTGGCTACATCCCTGGCAGACTTGTAGGACCTTCCAGAAGGCCAGCTTCTAAGGAGGGTAGGGAATTTGACCAAGGATGGCCTTCGGCCCTGTCCAGAGGCCTCTAGGGTGGAAGCGGTGGTGTTTTTAATGTGAATGTTCATTGGTATTCCTTAAGTCAGCGCAGAAAACAAAAGTGAGCTGAGCAGGCTGCGTGCTGGAACTTCATTGCTTTGTTCACGCTTGAATGACTTCTTTGCCGAACAGGTGGTGGTTTTCAGTTACGGAGAGAATATTCCCTCAGCATTGTGAGTCCTTCACCATGTACTGGGCACAGTCCAGGGCAAGATCCAGCTGTAGAATTTGCCAACTTCCATGGTGACGTATTCCCTCCTGTTTGATGTCCTTGAGGTGGAGCTGGCAGAGGCATGCCTGTCCTCCACTTTTCCATGCTTTCCTCACCACACAGACACAAGAGGCTTACACCCCGAAGCACAGATAAGAGTACATATACAAAAATGTTTAGGAGGTGATGGAACAAATTTTCAGTATCTGTTAATTTTGTTTTAGAATACAACTGATTTCAAGTTTATGTGATTCTTAATAGTGGTTACTTAAAAACTGGCTAGCAAAATTCCTGAACTCCAGCAGTCCACCCTCTGCACACCACTGCAGGGGAGCTGAGTGTCACTTAGCTTCATGTCACGGATCTGCCCAGAGTGGTGCCTTGCAGGCCCCAGGGGTGAAATCCTAGTGACAGGCTGGGCCCACTCCTTACCTCCCGCCCTGTCTGCCCAGCAAACCCAACCTGTTGACCGTTCTGCCATGCCTCCTGTCCTCTCCACGCCTCCACAGCTGCAGGACGCCCTCCCTCTTGTCGGTGTGTCTTCGTGAACACTCAGTTGAGTGACCCCTGGCCTTGGCCTGGGCTCCACAGGGCCCCCTAGGGCCTGACTGCAGACTGTCCTGTGCCACCCCTGGTTGCTGCTGAGGGGTGCTGTGCCCTCCCAGAGGCCTGAGGTCAGCACAGGAGGGGCTTGCTTTATCCAGAAGGGGCCAAGCATACTCGCTCCCACTTTGATCTGGGTCCCTCCTATGGAGACTGAGAGGGCTCAACTGGCCTTGCACTGGGGGTGGGGAGTGTCAAGCTCACCTGCTCTGTACCTTTGGTTGGCAGGGGTTGAGGGCCTAGCACCCCCAGGGTGGAGGAGTAGGCAAGGAGAGACCTGGGCAAGGCAGGTAGTGAGTCGAGAACAGGAGGTGAAGAAGGTTTATTGTATAAAATAGAAGGGGCTGCCCCATCGTGGGGCACAAAGACAGAACCCACCCCCCCCAACTCCCCCATCTGGGAAGCCCATCCTGGGGCTGCCCCGGACCCGCCCCTACAGCCTGAGGGAGACCCTGCTCCCTTCTGGCCTCCCATGGGGGCCAGGGGAGGCTGGAGCTGTGTCCCCACGAAGATGAGGCAGAGCAGACAGGACCCCTTGGCCCCTGCAGCACCCCGGGAGCAACAGCCTCATCCCCATGCTTCTTCCCCTTCCCCACCCCCAGCATCCCCCACAGCGGACTCAAGGACACATCTCAGCACTACAGACACAGGCAGGGAGGGGCTGCTCCTCCGGAAGCAGGGGCTCTAGACGACTGTGCACTTCCTCCCTGGCTTTTTCTCCGGGGGCGGGCAGAGCACAGCCCGAATGGCCTCGTCGAAAACTGTCTTCAGGCCCCGCTGGGTCAGGGCTGAGCACTCCAGGTACTTGACAGAGCCTGGGGGTGGCCAGGAAAGGGGGCAGTGAGGAGAGGTCATAGGGCGGGGGGAGCACAGGCTAATGCTGCGCTCCCAGAGCCCGCTCCTCTCCCTGCACCAGCAGGCCTGGACAGGCCCACTCACCAATCTCTCGGGCCATGGCCAGCCCCTGGGGGTAGGTGATGGGCGCTAGCTTCTTATCCCGCAGTCGCTCGATGGTGTCCTTATCGTCACGAAGGTCCAGCTTGGTGCCCACCAGGAGGATGGGCGTGTGTGGGCAGTGGTGCCGAACCTCTGGGTACCACTGTGGGGATGGAGGCTCTGATCCCTACCCCTGGGGCCTTGCCCTCCACCTGGCCCAGAGCAGGCCACAACTCTCAAGGGCCCCTTCCTCTTGCCTAGACCCACACTTAGCCCTTCCTGCTTCACAGGGCAACCAGTAGGTCTGGTAAAGCAATGACCAAGAACAAAAATATGCCAAGAAGCTTCCAAGCTCATCAGGGCCTCTCAGTCAGGGCCCTCCTTCCTCTGAGAGCCGCACTCACCAGCCCTACCCCAAGTGGATAGGCATCTCTTCTGCCTCCAAAGGACAATTTGCCTCTGTCAGGCCTTCAAGCAAGAGACCCTGCCTTGTAAGGACAAGTCCTCTGGGCATTCTCCGCCCCTCCCAGGAAGACCAACCCGGCTTCCTGCCCTGCCCTACCTTGGCTCGAACATTCTCAAAGGAGGCTGGGCTCACTAGGGAGAAGCAGATCAGGAAGACGTCCTTGGGAGGAAGAGAAGGAAGGAGAGGACCACGTGGGAAGGGTCAAAGGCTCTGAGTGGCCTCAGCCCCCAACACACACAGGCACCAGGCCCTCGGGGCCTCTACCCAAACCACCCAGCCCCTGCAGGCACCCCTGTGGTCCCTTACCGTTTGGGGGTAGGAGAGTGGCCGCAGGCGGTCGTAGTCTTCCTGCCCGGCAGTGTCCCACAGCCCCAGGTTGACAGGCTTCCCATCCACCATCACATTCGCAGAATAGTTGTCGAAACTGCAGAAACAGAGAGATCAGCCAGTGTTTGGGTTCTCACTTTGCACAGACCTGGAGCTCTGTCAGCACCTTGCTCCACCCCAGGAGCCCAGACTAGGGCCACTTGGGGCCCACCTCGAAGCCCAGAGGAGCTTGGCGCACAAGGCGCCCACACCCTCTGCTCCCCACCTCTGGACCTGCCCGCCTGCTCACACTGTGGGGATGTACTCTCCGGGGAAGGCGTTGGTTGTGTAGCTGATCAGCAAGCAGGTCTTCCCCACGGCGCTGTAGAGAGAGAGCGAAACCACGTTGCTCCCAGACCCACCTCTGCCCGCCGCTCAGCAAGGGCGGCCCCCTCCCACGGTCCCAGGGTGGGGACAGGGGTGCCTGCCCTGCAGATCCGCAGTGAACGAGGGATAGAGAAGGGGGACCAGGGCAGGTGGGCTTTGGGGACAGAGAGGTGGGTGCGGGCTGCGGCAAGCCGCCTCAGCGCCCCAGGCAGGTACCGGGAGGGTGGCACCCGCTAAGGGTTCAGCCCAGGTGAGAGCCCTGGCCCCACCCACCCGGAGGCCGGGCGGGCCGCGGGCAGCTGGCAGCATCAGGTGGGCCTGAGCTGGAGGCCTGCGCCCGGCGAATAGCTGGGACCCCGCCCCACCACCTTCTCCTGCCCCTGCCCGGTCCCCGGACGCCCACAGGCAGGTCGGGGGCGCATCTGGGCCGCCGCGCCTGGACCCCCACGTGAACACTCAGTTGAGTGACCCCTGGCCTTGGCCTGGGCTCCACAGGGCCCCCTAGGGCCTGACTGCAGACTGTCCTGTGCCACCCCTGGTTGCTGCTGAGGGGTGCTGTGCCCTCCCAGAGGCCTGAGGTCAGCACAGGAGGGGCTTGCTTTATCCAGAAGGGGCCAAGCATACTCGCTCCCACTTTGATCTGGGTCCCTCCTATGGAGACTGAGAGGGCTCAACTGGCCTTGCACTGGGGGTGGGGAGTGTCAAGCTCACCTGCTCTGTACCTTTGGTTGGCAGGGGTTGAGGGCCTAGCACCCCCAGGGTGGAGGAGTAGGCAAGGAGAGACCTGGGCAAGGCAGGTAGTGAGTCGAGAACAGGAGGTGAAGAAGGTTTATTGTATAAAATAAGAAGGGGCTGCCCCATCGTGGGGCACAAAGACAGAACCCACCCCCCCCAACTCCCCCATCTGGGAAGCCCATCCTGGGGCTGCCCCGGACCCGCCCCTACAGCCTGAGGGAGACCCTGCTCCCTTCTGGCCTCCCATGGGGGCCAGGGGAGGCTGGAGCTGTGTCCCCACGAAGATGAGGCAGAGCAGACAGGACCCCTTGGCCCCTGCAGCACCCCGGGAGCAACAGCCTCATCCCCATGCTTCTTCCCCTTCCCCACCCCCAGCATCCCCCACAGCGGACTCAAGGACACATCTCAGCACTACAGACACAGGCAGGGAGGGGCTGCTCCTCCGGAAGCAGGGGCTCTAGACGACTGTGCACTTCCTCCCTGGCTTTTTCTCCGGGGGCGGGCAGAGCACAGCCCGAATGGCCTCGTCGAAAACTGTCTTCAGGCCCCGCTGGGTCAGGGCTGAGCACTCCAGGTACTTGACAGAGCCTGGGGGTGGCCAGGAAAGGGGGCAGTGAGGAGAGGTCATAGGGCGGGGGGAGCACAGGCTAATGCTGCGCTCCCAGAGCCCGCTCCTCTCCCTGCACCAGCAGGCCTGGACAGGCCCACTCACCAATCTCTCGGGCCATGGCCAGCCCTGGGGGTAGGTGATGGGCGCTAGCTTCTTATCCCGCAGTCGCTCGATGGTGTCCTTATCGTCACGAAGGTCCAGCTTGGTGCCCACCAGGAGGATGGGCGTGTGTGGGCAGTGGTGCCGAACCTCTGGGTACCACTGTGGGGATGGAGGCTCTGATCCCTACCCCTGGGGCCTTGCCCTCCACCTGGCCCAGAGCAGGCCACAACTCTCAAGGGCCCCTTCCTCTTGCCTAGACCCACACTTAGCCCTTCCTGCTTCACAGGGCAACCAGTAGGTCTGGTAAAGCAATGACCAAGAACAAAAATATGCCAAGAAGCTTCCAAGCTCATCAGGGCCTCTCAGTCAGGGCCCTCCTTCCTCTGAGAGCCGCACTCACCAGCCCTACCCCAAGTGGAATAGGCATCTCTTCTGCCTCCAAAGGACAATTTGCCTCTGTCAGGCCTTCAAGCAAGAGACCCTGCCTTGTAAGGACAAGTCCTCTGGGCATTCTCCGCCCCTCCCAGGAAGACCAACCCGGCTTCCTGCCCTGCCCTACCTTGGCTCGAACATTCTCAAAGGAGGCTGGGCTCACTAGGGAGAAGCAGATCAGGAAGACGTCCTTGGGAGGAAGAGAAGGAAGGAGAGGACCACGTGGGAAGGGTCAAAGGCTCTGAGTGGCCTCAGCCCCCAACACACACAGGCACCAGGCCCTCGGGGCCTCTACCCAAACCACCCAGCCCCTGCAGGCACCCCTGTGGTCCCTTACCGTTTGGGGGTAGGAGAGTGGCCGCAGGCGGTCGTAGTCTTCCTGCCCGGCAGTGTCCCACAGCCCCAGGTTGACAGGCTTCCCATCCACCATCACATTCGCAGAATAGTTGTCGAAACTGCAGAAACAGAGAGATCAGCCAGTGTTTGGGTTCTCACTTTGCACAGACCTGGAGCTCTGTCAGCACCTTGCTCCACCCCAGGAGCCCAGACTAGGGCCACTTGGGGCCCACCTCGAAGCCCAGAGGAGCTTGGCGCACAAGGCGCCCACACCCTTGCTCCCCACCTCTGGACCTGCCCGCCTGCTCACACTGTGGGGATGTACTCTCCGGGGAAGGCGTTGGTTGTGTAGCTGATCAGCAAGCAGGTCTTCCCCACGGCGCTGTAGAGAGAGAGCGAAACCACGTTGCTCCCAGACCCACCTCTGCCCGCCGCTCAGCAAGGGCGGCCCCCTCCCACGGTCCCAGGGTGGGGACAGGGGTGCCTGCCCTGCAGATCCGCAGTGAACGAGGGATAGAGAAGGGGGACCAGGGCAGGTGGGCTTTGGGGACAGAGAGGTGGGTGCGGGCTGCGGCAAGCCGCCTCAGCGCCCCAGGCAGGTACCGGGAGGGTGGCACCCGCTAAGGGTTCAGCCCAGGTGAGAGCCCTGGCCCCACCCACCCGGAGGCCGGGCGGGGCCGCGGGCAGCTGGCAGCATCAGGTGGGCCTGAGCTGGAGGCCTGCGCCCGGCGAATAGCTGGGACCCCGCCCCACCACCTTCTCCTGCCCCTGCCCGGTCCCCGGACGCCCACAGGCAGGTCGGGGGCGCATCTGGGCCGCCGCGCCTGGACCCCCAGCCGGGATCCCTGGCCCGTGCTCGCGCCACCTCCTCCGCCCTGGCCGCGCCCCGGAGCCGCGCGCCCTGCCCGGGAGGATCCCCTGGGCCAACCCCGCCGGGCGAGCCCGGCCGAGCGGCCTCCACGCCGCGCACTCACCCGTCGCCGACCACCACGCACTTGATGGCCTGCATGGGCGCGGGCCGGGAGGGCGCGGCCGCGAGCCGAGCTGCGGAGAAATGCCCGGCGCCGCAGCGGCCGCGGACCCGAGCCGAGCGCGGAGCCGAGCGGCCGGAGAGAGCCGAGCGCTGCCGAGCGTCGGGCGCGGAGACAGCCGAGCGCGGCCGGCAGGGCGGGCGGGGGGCGTGGGCCGGCCCTGAACCTGGGCAGACGCCCTTTGCAGAGAAATCTGGTGAGGGGCGGGACACAACGAACCCCTCAGGGAGTCTGAGCCCAGGCAGGCCCTCCCTGGTTCCCTGTGACCACTTCATGGGGCGAGGGCAGCGCGGGCAGGCGGCTCCCACCCACCTGGACAGGTTGCGGTCGGTGGGCACAGGTTCTTCGAGGCAGAGTACCCCCTGGGCCCACCTACCCGCCAACCAAAAGGCAGCTGGTGAAAACTCGGGTGTTTGCTGTCAGTCACCAGAGACCCTCAAGGCCGGCAACCCGCTGAGCCCCCATCCCCTCCTGTCCGCTGCAGTAGCCAGACCATCCCCACCTGGTAGCAGTTAGAAGGGGTGACCCAGCCACACCTGGAGAGCCGGCATTTCCTACAGGGCCCGGGCTTGGGAGCACAGACTGATGTGGGAGAAAGGCACTGGAACCAAGATGTATCACAAAGTGCAAAATTCTGTATTTCAAAATACGCGAGGGTGAGCAGTTGGGCCTGCAGAGCTCCCGGCTGTAAAAGGTGACTGCCCCACGGCGGCTGTGGCCGGGAGAGCTCACACATTGCTCCTCCCTTCTTGGGTCTGTTCTCAGGCATGTCACTCCCTGCGATGGGGATGAGAGTGGGGAAGGCCCTCTTGGCCAGCCAGGTTCTGGACCATCCCCACCACCCAGACAGGCACCCTGGTTGTAAGCTGCGGCTGTCCTGCTCTCAGATCCTGCCCAGCACTGATTTTCCACGTTACTGGCTGTAGACTCTGCGCAAAGAGCCCAGACTTGCCAGTGGCCTGTTCCTGGTGAAGAAGGGAGGGGCAGTCGTCAGACACATGTCCGACAGATGCCACCTTCCTGCCGCTCTCAGACTTTCCCTGCCCCCTCATTTTTGGGGGCTCAAGGTCCTCAGGGGGGACCCCTGCACATAAGCCAGGACAGCATTTTGCAGGAAGCTGGCCCTTTGGGCTTCCTCATCCCGAATCCGGGAGATCTCAGCCTCTTTAAGGCGAAGCTTCTCTCGGAGAGAGGCATTCTCGCTCTCTCTGTCCAGCAGCGCCTCCCGGTGGTCACTCGCGATCACTGCAGGAGAGGAAGTTCAGTGAGGAAGGGGGCCCGGAGGACCAAGAGGGCTGGTGGGGTGGGGTTTGCTCAGGGTCCTCTGCACACACTCAGCCTCCCCTACCAGCAGCACCTCCCGGAGCGAAGCCCTAGGCCAGGCTCACTCTCCCGGCCCGCCTCCTCCTCCTGTGGGATGGCCTAGTAAGAAAGGCCCTGTAGAGATGCCAGGGGACGTGGGGGCGGGGGGAGGGGTGGCCTGGGGCTCAGTTCACCTTTCAGCTGGCGTTCCAGGGCCGCCGCCTTCTCCTTCAGTGCTTCCTGGGCCGTCAGCTCGGCCTGCAGGCGGCCATTCTGCTCTTGCAGCTCCAGCCGCACCCTCATCACCTCAGCTACCTTTTCTTGGTCCTTGTTGCTCAGCTCCTACCAGGCGAGGAGGGGTGAATGTGAGGTGGTGGCTGTGGGGTCCAGGGGCACCGCCGGGAGCCATCCGTGTCCCAGCTACCTGCTGCAGCTCTTCCAGGCGCCGCCTCAGGCTCTCCACCTGCAGGCCCAGCTGGCTGGCCCGCGCCTGGGCATCAGCCACCGTCTGCTTCTGCTGCAGGCAGGTGCTCTGAGCCTCGTCCCGTGCCTGTGCCAGCAGCCGCAGCTTCTCCTCCAGGTGAGCCTGGTGCTGCTGCTGTGGGCCCAGGAGAAGGACAGGTGAGCTGCTCTCTGGCCTGTGGCTCTGAGCTCCTGTGAGGAGTGACCCCTGTCCCTTCAGGCTGAAGGGAGCTTATATTTGCAATATGGAAACCACTTTGTCACTACAGTTAACACATGCCTTGCCCTGAATGGGCTCAACTAGAATGAGGAGCCTCCCCCGTGTGCCAGGCTGACACCATCCTGCCGTCTGGCCCCCCGCTTCCACCAAGTGGTCACAGGTTGCACATTTGGGACAAACCCCTTCCCCAGCGTGGGGAGGGAGCACACTGGCTTTTTGCAGGGAGGGCTGGAGGTGGTACTGATGGGCTGAATGTCCTCGTCTGGCTCTTCCGCACCCCTGGAACTCCTGTTCCCTTGTCCCTCCCTACAGAGCCAGGAGATGGCCTGGTCATACCCACTTAAGCCCGAAGAGCTGTGCAAGCCTGGCAGCTCATGCCAGCTCCTCAGTGCTCTCTCCCCAGTGGGTGCTGCAAGCAGTGCGCTGTGACCCTGCGCTCACCTCCTCCAGGCGGACTTGGTTCTTGGCTTTGATGAGCTCCTCTTCGGCTTGGCTTCGCTCACTGAGTGCCGCGGCCTTTACCCGGCTCAGCTCCTACACCACAGACAGTAACCGCTGCACCCGTCCTTGGCCCTTGCCCGGGGACCCCTTCTAGACACACCCAGCCTCCCGAGCCTGCCACTCAGCTCACCTCCTCGAGGGACAGCCGTGCAGCCTCCAGCCTCTGCACCCTCTCTTGCATGGCCCTCTCGCTGTCCTCCAGGTGGCGAGTCATGTGCTCTACCTGCCCAGGTGCGGGGCGGGGACAGCGCTGGCAGTCTGGTCCCCCAGCTTTCCCCTCATGGGATCCCCACCCTGGGGGGGGCAGATGAATCTTGGGCACTCTGTTCCTTCCGAGTGGAGGCTGCCCTAAGTGGCTTCACAGGAAGCTAGGATGGAGGGCAGGTCCCAGTGTTGCACCCCAGGTGGCACCCTGCACTGTGGCCCGGGCACAGTCAGGGTCCCTTCTAGAAACCAGTGGGGAGGGTTTTGGTCTGACATCTGCCGGGACTGTCATCAGCAGCCCAAGGCTGTTGAGGGAAGCCAGGCCAGGAGTCTGCCTTGGGAACACCGTGCCCCACTGAGGTGTCTGCAGGCCCTGGGGGAGCGGGAGGACAAAGCCCAGATGACACAGATAAGGTACCTCCTTGAAGCGAAGATGTTCCGCGTCCTCCAAGCTCTGCCGGGACCTGTTCTTCTCCAGCTCCAGGCGTTCTGGAAGCACAGGGGAGGCGTGTGGGTGGGACTCCTCAGGGGGCCCCTGGTTCTCAGGCCCCAGCAGCAGGCTTGGCTGTGCTGACCTTCAGCCTGGATGGCCCGCATCTTCAGCTCAGCCGTCGTGTTGGTCAGCTCCGTTTTGGTCAGGAACACTGCTCCTGCTGAGATTTCACCTTCCGCTCCAGCTCATCCACCTGCAAAGGGAGGGAGAAAGCTACGTTCTGCTTTCCTGAAGCCCCACCCCAGGCTCCCCAGGGGCTGGCCCCACTCCCATCCCATACCTGGTTTCGCAAAAGTAGGTTCTTTTCATTGGCAGCAGACAAGTCTCTGAGGAGCTTAGACTCCCGTTCTGCAGCTTCCTGGGGGTGACACGGCAAAAGGGTGTCAGTAGCTATCTGCCACCACACACTCCTGGGCTGCCCACCCCACACTCACCCACCTGCTGCTCCAGCCTGTGCTCCTTGGCTTGCCTCTGCACCAGGCTCCGCTGTTCCTGTTCTGTAGTGGCCAGGAGCTCCCCCAGGTCCTGGGCCTTCTGCTCTGACAGAGCCAGGGCAGCCTCTGTCATCTGCAGTCTGCAAGGAGGGAAGGGCCATCCCCGCCCCAGCCGACCTCTAGCCTTTGCTAAGGTCATTCTTGCCAGGCCACTGCCCCCACTAGTGCCCCTTGAGCTAGTCTAGGCTCCTCAGAGACTTGTCTGATGCCAGTGAAAAGAACTTGCTTTTGCAAAACCAGGTAAGGGGATGGTGGGAGAGTGGAACCAGGCTTCTGGGGAGCCTGGGGTGGGGCTTGGGGAAAGTGGACGAACCTTAACCTTCCCTCCCTCAGTGCCCAGTGCCCGGCTTTGCAAGCGGATGAGTTGGAGCTCCTCCCAGAAAGCCTTCTCAGTAACTACCCTAGCGGTTTCCCTGACTTCCTTTGTGCAGTGGAACTTGAGTCCCTATTAGGATGGTCCTCCTCTGCCCTGTGGGCAGGTCTCTAAAGTGTTCTGAAACCTCCTCATACTCCCATCCTGCCCTCTGCCCCTCCTTACTTGGCCTTGAGGGAATTGATGATGGAGTGCCTCTCGTTCAGGGCTTCCTGAAGCTGCCCCACACGTGCAGCCGATGCCCTGTGGACAGAGAAGAGGGTTCGAGGGGCCCAAAGCCGAGTCGTCTGAGCCCCTGCCTGAAACGCTGCTGCCCCTCATGCTCACACAATGCCCAGGTGCAGGCTAAGGCAGTGCTCAGTGGAGCCTTGAAGCCTCCAGCCAACTCCCTCAGGAAATACAGCCCACATCCTTGTCTGTGGGGAGATGACCAGGCTCACACACTAGGTCACTCCAAGGCCAGAGCCAGGACCCGGACCTCCAGGTTCCCCCACTGCACTGCCGCCCTGCCCTAGACCCAGGGCCAAGCTCACTTGCTGTTCCTGGCCATCTCTTCTCTCTGTCTGTCGATCGTCTCCATCAAGTCCAGAAACTGGGGACAGAGCCAGGCAGAGCCCGTCAGGGCCCAGAGCCTGCTCATGCCCCACGGTTGGCAAGAAAGGAGGCCGACATTTACTGAGGCAGCAGGACACCAAGGAGCTGAGCCTCATCCAGGGAGAGGGTGGCTGCCAGACAGAGAGGCCCAGAGGGAAAGCCCACCCACCCAGCTGAAAGGCATCAGAAAAGAGGCTGCCTCGGGCCTAGGTACTGGCTTCTTGGAGAGGCTCCAGGGCTCAGAGGGAGGGAAGAAGGCCACGGCATGGGGGCTGAGGGGGCTCTGTCCACACAGCCAGGGCGGGGCGAGGCCCTGCTGTTAGAGGCAGCATTGTCCTTACCTGCTTGGACTTCTCTTCCCGGAGGTGCCGCACCTCCTTGCTGAGCACCTGGGCACGGGCCTGACTCTCCCGGAAGACAGTCTGCCGGTCCTGGTTGTGGTCCACAGCTTGCTCTGTTGGAAAGAGCAGAGTTGTCTCCTGAGGGCCTGAGCCCCAGGAGTGGCCAACAGCCAGCCCACCCCCATGTCTTAACCGCACAGATGACACCCCTCAGTGCACTAGCAGCTGAGAGGCTCAGCGGCGGTGGGGACAGGGGATGGGGCAATAGTGGAGCGAGGAGCCCGGGAGGCACCGGGTCAGAGGGGACAGGCACATGGGAAGAGGTGAAGAGGTTGCTCAGCTGTCACAAAAGGTGGGCATTTGGATTCTGCCCCAAAGGTTAAAAGCTAACATTGACTTTTAAGAGGTGAATGTCGTGCTCAGCTCCCATGTTCTGGAAAGATCCAGGCAGCATTTGGAAAGGGGCCGGCCAGAAGCAGCCACGCTGTCAACTGGGGTGATTCAGAGGCAGGTCCAAGAACCAAGAAACAGGAGAGGACATGAGTTGGGCAGACTCAGGAGGTGGTAACCACACACTAGATTCCAGCCCAAGCTTGGGCCCTCAAGCGGCTGGTGCTGCCAGTGGAACAAGTTGCCATGGGGAGTGGCAGAGTGCTCAGCAGGCCTGGGATGGAGGAGTTGAGGGTCATGACGGAAGGGACCATGATGTGAGGAGGGGACCATGGTGAACCTGGACCGTTGGCACTCTGCGGGCTCCTACCTCTGCCCTTTCTTCCTTGGTGTCTACTCCCCACTCCCTCTGTTTCTAACACTCTACCATTGTGATGCCTTTATGGTTCCAGCCCAAGCTGCCCCTCCCTCCGTGGGTTCTGCCCCAGAGGTTAAAAGCCAAATTGTGACTTTTAAGGGGTGAGTCAGCTGATCCCATCAACAGGGAATCAGCTCTATGCCCTGCTTCAAACAGTGCAAGTTGCCAGCAGCGCCATGTGCCCATACCCACGGCTCTGAGGATGTCGCCTGGGATGTTATTCCCAGCCAGCTCCAGCTTCCACAGGGTTCTGTTGCTGGGGAGACAGTTCACCAAGGCGCGACCCCCAAGGAGGCCAATGTGATTCCAGCGCAGGTCTGGAAGGAAATGTGTTGCCAGGGGTGGGAGGGCTGGCCCAGCCCAAGATGCTGGTACTTCCTGTGATCGGCCATAGATCAGGGGCCTAGCTTGGTGTGCCCCTCCTCGCCACGCCCTCCCTTCTGGGAGAGGAGAGAGGAAGCATTGGGAGGGCTGAGATGCAAGACCTCCCTGCCTGCCCTGAGGATGGGGAAGGCCAGCGCTGGCAGCCTCACCCAGTTGCTGGAGGCTGGCATTGCTCTTCAGGGCCAGGGCCAGTTCCTCGGCGCCCTTGTGGTTGATCTGGTTGTGCGGAGGTCCAGCTGCCGCAGGGCACCATTGGCCGCCAGGGCCCCGCAGAAGGTGGCAAAGGCTTCATCCCATGTGCCCAGGTTGTTCCACTCCAGGGTGAGGCTGCAGGAAGGGTGGACGTGAGGTGCATAGCCTGAAGGGCATCCTCCTCCCATGGGATCCAGTGGGCTCAAGGAGGAGCACAGGCTTGGGGTGTCTCTGGCAGAAACTGAGTAACTTATACCCACCTACCTCCCACCAGAAAAGACTGGCATGAAGGTATGAACTCTCATGTTGCAGAAAAATGTCCCCTGGAGAGCCAACCCAGAACCAGAGAGAGCAGGGGCTGGAGGGAGAGCTGGGGGCTGGGACTGCCACCCTACCTCTGAATGGACTTGTTCTGTCGGAGGAGTTTTGCCAGTGCCTCGGCCCCTGCTGCTCGAAGGTTATTGCCCTAGGACAGGAAAAGGCCATTCAGTCACTCCCTGGTGTCCTGGGCTGGGCTCTGAATACCCTGGTCAGGCAGCAGGTGAGGCCACCAGAGTGGCCTTCTGATGTGGGATCTTTCAGTGTGCTTTTGAGAATGCTCTGGAACTCACATTTCTGCCCTCAAAACACCAGCACACATGCATGAGACCATGAGAAAACAGTGTGGAGCCTGTGCGCCCAGAGTGCTTACAAACACGGCCTCTGGTCACCGTGCAGACTCCTGGTCGCCGGGACACCTGCATCTTCTCTACTCCTGCTCTCAGGTGGCATGCCCCTGAGTGCAGATCCACCCACCTTGAGATCCAGAAACCGCACGACAGTGTTGACACACAGCCCCTGCAGCAGCAGTGTGGCCCCTGTAAGAGAGCAGGGCAGTCACTCCCTACCCCTGGCGGCTCCATCTTGGGGCAGCTCCCCAGGCTCAGGGGAAGGATGGCTGTCCACGTGGCCCCCACCTGCCAGGGTTCATGCCAAAAGTCACCCCACTTCTGTGTCAGGTTTGAAACAGCTTCCAAGTGCCAAGTGAGGCTGCTGATCCTTGTGCTCATCAGCCAGCAGGACTCTCCGAAGCTGGGGGACGCTAAGGGCTTTCCCACTAAAAAGAGAAATCGCCTTCTGCACCCAGGTCTCCAAAGGGGTTGGTTTAATGACAATGAAACTGAGAAACTTCACCAAAAATAAAAAAGAGAACAGGTGGGACAGAGTTCTTTGCTAGAGGTGCCAAGCACCAAGGACTGGGGTATATGTAGCTAACAAGCAGCAGTGCAAAAGCATCAGGGGAGGTGGCCCTGAAGCAAAGGGCTTGAACCCAGCCCCAACTCTGAAGTTGCAAGGACTGCCCTGGGCGCTGCCAGCCCTCGGTGCCCACCTTCCTCACTCAGCATGCAGTCACTCAGGATGAGCTCCGTCAGCAGTGACTCCTTCTGCAGCAGCTTGCCCAGAGCCCTGCAGGTGTCCACTGTCAGGCTCTGTGTGGCCAGGTCCAGCCGGCCCTGTGGCAGCTGGTGCAGTTGCTGCAGGACAGTCTCCTGGGGTTCGGTTCCACTCTCCTTGCACAGCCGACTGTAGGCGCGCCGGAACTCCTCCATGTCCCTGGAGTGCAGGAAGGGCTTCCTTCAAAATTCCTAGACAGGACTCACCAGAAGCCAGCGGGAGCCGGGAAGCCAGGGAAAGGCAGTAGGGCAAGGCGTCTCCCATGGGGGCCTACAGAGACCCCGGCAGCTCAGTGGGGGCATAAAGACCCTAAGTCCTCAGCAGGCGAGGAACAAGGAACAAACTGAGTTGGTCCAACAGGCAGGAGGCCCCAGGAGGGAGGGGGGAGTTGATGCTCAGGGGACCGCAAGAGCCGGGGACCGAGGAGGTGGGCGTCCTCGGGAGAGGAGCCTCCAGCGGCAGAGCCTGTCCGGGCGTCGGACGTACCCCTGGGCCCTGGGTCCAAGGCCCTAACCCTCGTGCAGCTGACCCCGGCTCGTTCGCCGCAGGTGTACGCGGCCTCCGCGCGCCTCAGTATCCAGGAAGAGCAGGGCGCGCCGGGAAGGCCTGGTAGAAACTACGACTCCCAGGAGCCTTTGCGGGGAGGGCGTTCACCACGGGCCAATAAAGGCAAAGGAGCGGGCGCGCGCGGCGGGCCCATTGGTCGGCTGTGCGAGGGCGGGGCTCCGGGAGGTGCGCTCTGGGTCGATTGGCTGGCGGCTCGGGGGCGGGGCTCCAGAGGGCGCGCTCTGGGTTCATTGGCTGGGGAGGCGGGGGCGGGGCTCCAGAGGGCGCGCGCTTTTGTGGCAGTCATGGAGGAAACCGGAGCCGTCTTCCGGAAAGTGAGAGAGGGCGAGCTGGCTGGGCGGGCTAGGGGCGGCGGGCGAGATTTCCGCGGCTGGGGTACTTGCAAGGGCGAGTGGGGACGCTGCGACTCCGGCTCCCTGCCTGACTCACGTGCGGGTTCTGAGCCGGCTACCCCGCTGCCATCTAGGGTGAGCCGGTTTCCAGAATCCTGCAATGACCCCCATCCCGAGCGCCCTTCGTCCTCTGTGGTCCCGTGGCCTGGTAGCAGAAGGTTGAATAGCCTCCCTGGTCTGTGGCCAGACGGAGAGGGTCTGCAAAAATAGCGCAGGGGTAGGTGCTGGCACAAATGCAGGGAGACTCAGAGAGGAGCCTGGGCCGCCGACCCCTGCCCCTCGCCCCGCGGCTACGGGATCGGCAGGACTCTCCTCCCTTAAGGGTTTAGCGTAGAGCACAGTGCGGCCCAGCTCGCTGGTAGTCTCGGCTGTGTATTCTAAAGCTTCTTTTTGGCCTTTTTCCTGTCATGGCAGCCCTGTGCTTTGCGTCTTGATTTAGCCGGGCTGCCTTGGTTGTCTGGTGTGTTTGTGGCTCTACGAGTGCTCTTCTTAGCAACACACCCAGCACAGTCAGGCACTGGATATGCACCAGGCATGAATTAGCCCGTGTAATGCTTAACACCCTAGGACATGGGTCCTAGTACTGTCCCTACTTGCCAGTGGGAGAAATCAGCAGAACTAGGGTCAAACCCAGGCCATCCACTTCCAGAGTAAGCCCCTTTGCCCTGCACCTGGCGAGTGCTGCTCTGGGCTGTTGGATAGGGGGCCTGCCCCCTCCTATACACTGCTGGCTATGAGTGATCTGAGTCTCTTTGTTACCCTGCCTTAAGGTTAGAAGACACTGAGCCCTTGATGGCAGGCCTTTGTGAACCTGGGGCGGGAAGGAGCATCCCAGCCTCTTGTGAGCGCTGCCTTGTCCAGCCTGTCCTTAGTGGGGATTTTCGCTCTTTATCACCGAGAGCTGGGGTTGTGGTCATTACCCATGACCAGGGCTGTCCCCGTGAGGGTGACGGGGAGGAGAAGAGGTTGTGATGCCTTCACACAGTGGGACAAAGGCTGACCACGTCCCAGGTCCCATCCTCCCCTCTGCAAGTTTAGGGAATCTCCACTCCCAGCTGGTGTTGATCCCTTTGTCACGACCACCCCCCAGCAGCAATCTGACTGGTTTAGCTCTTCGCCTGGGTCTGGGAGCTGGTAGAGCCTTCTGGGCCCTTCCTGGTATTTTCCAGGTACACAGGCGTCCCCAGTCGGTCAGTTGGTAAAGAATCTGCCTGCAATGCAGAAGACCCATGTTCAATCCCTGGGTTGGGAAGGTCCCGTGGAGAAGGGAATGGCAACCCACTCCAATATTTTGCCTGGAGAATTCCATGGACAGAGGAGCTGGCAGGCTACAGTCCATGGGGTCATAAAGAGTCGGACACGAGTAGGACCAGCAGGTGGCGCCAGGCTCCCATGGTCACAGTTGGAAGGTGAAGCTGCTTCAGCGCTGCCCGAGTGACCCGTGGCAAGCTCTTCCCCTCCGGAGCTGGGTCTCTGGTGGGGTCCACTCCCTCCCCTTTGCTCTCCAGCTTTGCTGAGCTGCACTGGGTGAGGCAGTGCCATCTCCATGGCCAAGGCTGGAGGCCTGGTGGGTCCTTGGCTCACCTCTGCACGACACCCGGCTTCTGGGCACCCACTGTTGCTGTCCTACCTCCCCAGGTGCTCTGCGGGCTCCTTATTCACAGCTCCTTCCAGCTAGTCCCTTCCCTCTGCAACCTCCCTGGGTCCCCTACCTTGACTGCCCATTACAAAGGAGCCTGGCTCCTGCTCAGCTCTAGGGTTCTCACAGTACCCTTCCCCATTACAGGAAGATCCCCTTCTCTGTTCTGTGCTGTAGGCCCCAAGGAGGGACCCTGGATGGAGCTGGCGCTGTGCTCAGAACAGGGTCTGGCAAAGCGAGGCAACGTTAGTGACATGGGCAGGCCTGTGAAGGTGCCCACTGTGGGGAAAGCAACTTGTCTCTGGGGGCAGGAGCACAAGACCACTCTGGATACCATGAGGACTGGAGCCCCAGAGCAGCGGGCAGGCACCTGGGCTGCTCCCTTGTGTCTGCCACACGTATCTGATTTCTGGCTCTCTCGGAGGCATTCGCAGGGAGGTATCCCCCCATGCCTAGTCCTCCACCCTGGGGAGACCCAGCCCCACAGACAGCATTTCCAGCTAGAAATTATAACCCCATCCCATCCGCAATGAAATGACTCAAGGGTCAGCAGGAGGGGTGGGGGAAGTGGCTCACTGATGTGCCCTCCGTTCCCCAGGAGCTGGTGAGCAAACTGCTGCACTTGCACTTTAAAGACAAGAAGACCAAAGGTGTGTGGGCCCGAGGCAGGGTGGGGTGCTGGGACCCTCCGCTGCAGCTCTGCAGGAGCCAGGGCCTTAGGGAGGGCTGGGTGGACCAGACAGAGGGCAGAGGTCACCAGCCTGAGCTTGAGCCAAGTCCGAAGGGGTGAGGGCGGAGTGGGGTGGCAGGGAGAGTGCATGCTTGTAACCTGCTCCCTTTGCCTTGCAGTCAGTGGGGATGCGCTGCAGCTCATGGCCGAGCTGCTCAAGATCTTCGTTGTAGGTGAGCAGAGGGACCCGATAGTGTCCTCTGGGTCCCACCCAGGCTTGTCTGGACCATTCGTGATCCCTTTACATTTTTCAGTGAGGCTATCAAGAGACCTTTTTCCCATTTTCCCACAAGCACCTTGTCCTTGAAATTTTCTATTTCAGAAGTCCCAGCCTGTCTCCTGAGCTATCAGCTGGCACAGGGGTGGGGGAACAGCCAGGCTCTGGCCCAGGGGGGTTGGGGTTCAAGCCCCCCTCTGCCTTCTCTACCTTCCTTCTCCCGGCATCACGGCAGAAGCGGCCGTCCGCAGCGTCCGGCAGGCCCAGGCAGAGGGCCTGGCCCATGTGGACGTGGAGCAGCTGGAGAAGGTGCTGCCTCAGCTGGTAGGTGGGCCTCCAGGAACAGGGCCTGGGCCGGGAGCGGGTGGGTGGCCCACACCCATAGCCTCTGAGTGCACCTCCCCCCCGACAGCTTCTGGACTTCTAGGGTTTCCACCCTCACTGTGGCCGCCTGTTGGGAGTTGTGGCCTCTGGCTACAAACATGACAAGCTGCTGACCCACAACGTTCTCCTCCAGCTCCCAGCAAACCACCCCTCTTCCCCGGGCCATCCCTTCTGCCTGCTGCTGACGGCCAGGACACAGCATATGGAGGCGAGGGGTCGCTGACAGGATCAGGGACCAGGGGCCAGGTGCCCACCCCACTCCCCGGGGCAGCCAGGCGCCCACTGGTGTGAGGGAAGCACTCGGTCACAGTGAAGCAGGTGTGGGAGACCTGCCCGCCTGAACAGGTAGCCCGTGTCCTCCACAAACACGCAGAATGGTGTGGTTTTGCCACTGGTCCCAAAGCTAGCGTGTCACCTTCTAGCCATCTCATACTCCCCTCAAAAGATGCTTCCCTGAGCTATATATTTGTTTTCAGCAAAACAACATCAATAAATCAGAGCCACCTCCCCAGGCACAGCCTCCTGTTGCCATTAATCACCCAAAGTCATTGCTTCAAAGCTGAGAGAGGGCAGAGTAACAAAGAGCATGTGTGAGTACCCTGCCGTAGGCTGGGCTCGAGGGGCTGTGAAATCGGAGCCCTCACACGTGTGGCTGCTCGCCTGGGATGGTGCCTCTGCCATGCGGCTGCCATGGGAGTGGGGTGCCACCAACCGGCCGGGATGCCCAGGGATGTGTGGGCAGGGCTATCTGGGGGGAGAAGGGTCACACCAGTGGTAAGGACCACTGCCCCCAGGGCCCAGCCAGGCAGGTCAGGGCTGTTCAGGACCTGTTAGGAACCCAGTCAGGAGGCTTGGCTGCCCTCTGGGGCCCAGCAACCAATCCCCCACCCCCCCAGCGCCTACCTCCCATTAATTCTGAAAGCTGCCTGGACTTGTCAATTTAGGATTGAAAACACCCCAAGGGCTCTGGGCCCAGGACCTCGGAGTCAGGACTCTCATGGAGCAGCGGGATCTGGCCTGCTGGGGAGGGACATCTGCCCGACTGCCATGGGCACCCAGGAGCCCTGCCCCCCCCAAGGGTGGCATAGGTAGGGGGACAGCCTGCCCACCCTCCCTAGTTTAGCCCCGCTGGCTCCTTCCTGCACCCGTTCCCCACCTCTGCCCCCCATCTTCCTCTCCCCCCTCCCACAGGGAGTCTCAGGGCTTCAAAGCTCTGGGCGCATGTGGAAGTAATTAGACCTGAGGGGAGAGGCTGGCGACAAGTGCCAGGGCCTGTGCCCCCCCACCCCCCAGCCACTTTGAAGTGCACTCAGACGGTGGGGCGGGCGGGGTCCCGGGAAACCCCAGGCCGGCCCTGCCCGCCCCGCCCTCCGGGGGTGGAGGCAACATCCTCTCTCCTGTCAGGGGCTGGGGGCTGGGCCCGAGCTGCAGCCAAGCAGGCGACGCCCGGAGGCCTTTCTCCCCAAACTCGTGTCCTCCACTGAGGAGGAGCTGTTAATGTCAGTGAGGTTCAAAGCCAAAGGGCAGGCAGTTCAAGGAAGACACCTGTGTCCTTAACAAGAACAAGCCCCAGCAAGCAGCCTCTGGGCTCACGTATCACCATCCAGCTAGGCTGGGGGCCTGGTGCAGAGCAGAGGACCGAATGACCCTCCCCTGGAAAAGATGACAGGGTGGTCTCAAGAGAGGCTCGCGTCTTTATTCCCGCTCAGGGTGGGCAGGGGTCCTGTGGCTGGCAGAGTGGGCACCTCTGGAGGCTCTCACCTCTTCCCGGCTGCAAGGCAAACACATAGGGTGACCTCAGGGCCCTGGGCTCCTGCCCACACCCCTCCCCTCCCAACCACGCCCCCAGGGTACCTGGCAGCTTCAGCCACTTGGGCACTTTGCCCAGATCCCTTCTCACAGGCTGGGCTGTCCCCCGGCTGGGCTCAGGGGGCCCCACTGCCCCTTCCTCAGCAGCTGGCTCCAACTCAAGGGGTGCAGCATCAGGGGCTGGCGGTGGGGGCGGGGTTCCCACAGCCCTGGACATGCACCTGGAAACAAAGGCACAAGGGCCGAGGTGCCGGGGGCGGGCACTGTGCCAGTGCGCTCCCCCACCCTCTGCGGACACGCACCTGGCCACGAGCACATCAGCTGCAGATGGGGAGACGGTGTGCTCCAGCAGCCTGGGCTCCAGGTAGGTGCCTGCAGGAGGCCCAGTGTACCCTCAGCCACAGACAAGGGGACCCCACCTGCCTACAGCTGCTTTGCTCTGGGAGGGAGTTATGGCCCAGCCCTGGGGAGTAGTAGGGTATGGGGATATTGGGGCCACAGGTCTCCCTCCCAGACCCGAAGTCCTCTGCTCTGGGGCATCTCAGGAGCTGGGATGTGGGGCCCAGGGCTGGCCGGCGCTGGTGGGCAGAAGGGGACCCTACCCACCTGTTGGCTCCTCAGGTCCAAAGTGCACAAGGGCAGCGGGGAAAAGGTTCGCCTGCAGGGAGGGCGGAGGGGAGCTCAGGGACCAAGTGGGCACTGTGGGGCACAGGATGGCAGGGAGGAGCAGGGTGGGCTGCAGCCCACTTCCGTGCTGGCCTCAAGAGTACCACATCTGTTAGGCCCAGGACTCCACTGAGGAGGCCTACAGCCCCACCAGGGCCCTCCCATCACGCCGCCTGCTGCCCAGCTTCACCTGTTCCTCCTCTGGCACCAACCCCAGTGCGAGCCAGGCCAGGGCATCAAACCACAGGGTCCTGCCAGGACCCAGCCCCAAGCACCAGCTGAACAGCAAGCTCTTGCGGTGTGTGCACTCTGGCATTTTTAACTACCTCCCCTTCCTGCCCAGGTCCCAGGGTCAACACTTTATATTCTAAGGCTGTGGCCACCCCACCCTCCCCAGAGACTACAGGAGACATCAAGAGGTCAGAGGAGATGCAGATGAACACAGAAGCGCACGGGTGGGGATGGGGGCGTGGGGCGCAGGGCGACCACCAACACAGGCGCAGCCCGCTGTGCCCCCACCAGCCCCCGACCTCTGCTGCCCGAAAAATGGAGGGGGGACACTGCAGGGACTGACAGGTGAGCCCAGTCCCCTGGGAGCAGCTGGATGGGAGGCGAGCATGCCATGTGCAGGGCTCTCCAGGGGGGCCCAGGCATGGGCAAGTCGGCAGGCGGCCTCTTGGAGCCAAGCTGCTTTGGGAGCCTGGGCCCAGAGGTGTCCCTAGGCCTACTGCCTTGACCTGAAAGCTCACATAAGGGTTCCCTGACTCGGCACTGGGTCACCTTATTAGGAAAATCCAGTGCTAGCCAGCGTGAAGCCCCTCCTGCAGGGTAGGAGGGTCCCCACATTCTTCCTGGCATCCTGTCCGTGGGGGTGGTGGCACAAGATTTCCGCTCAAGGACTGGCCCCACCTGCATACGACGCATCACACGGCCCCTGAAACGTCCCTGGAGGCCTCCCAGGCAAGGGGCCAGACTATGGTACACAAATCAGGGCTGTAGGAGAGGATCCCAGAGCCTCCCAGCATCATCACCTGCCTCCACTCCCACCTCTGCATCCGAGGCAGGAATGGCTGTGACCCCCAGAGCTGGCCTGAGGAGCAGCAAGGCCACCACCCACGGTGGTGTCCTCAGCCCACGGCGGAAGGGCTGCAGCTGCCAGCTGAGTGTGTCCTCTCAGTTCTGAGCTCTTGGAATTGGGTGGGGACTTACTAATAGAAGGAAGCTTCAAAGACCAGGAAAGCTGGGATTGCAGGCAAAGCAGAGGGACAGAGAAGGGCCATGAACGCTCTGAAAGCCCACTCTGAGGCCTGGGGTCCCAGCCTGCTGCGGAGGGATGGCCTGGATGGTGTTCAGGGGCTGCCCCCTGGCCCTGGAGGGGCTGGAAACAGGCAGGCAGTGCCTCAACCTTGCTCAGGTGGCCCAGTGAGGCCAGACCCTGACCTGGCCAACCCACTAGGCACTGGTAGCCTCATCCCAGTGGAGCCGCCTAGGGGCTGCAGAGCTTATAGCCTTGAAGGACACCTCTGGGCCCCTAGAGGCAGCTCTTCTGGCCTCCCTGCCTGCACTCTGCACCTGCTGGAAGGCCCCATCCACCAGCTTGTATCCCAGGGGATGATCCCACTGGAAAAAGGGGTGAGCAGAAAGCACAGAAGACCACCATGGCTCCAGGAGGGAGGCACACCCCTCTGCTCAGGCTGACAAAGTTCACAGATCATGGTGGTCTTTGGGGCCCTCGAAGGGCATCAGCAAGAGGTGAGTCGATGCTGGGGCTCTGGGTGAGGCAGTACGGGGGGCTGAGAGAGGAGCAAGGGGGGGTCCCCGAGGCTCGGGGCTGCCCCAGCACAAAGAGGGCCCGGGCCCAGAAAGCAGGTATGACGTGGGCTGTTGGGGACCTCTGTCCACGGACGGCATCCTTGGCAACCGCCCGTCCTCAACCTCACCCGTCTCGCCCAACAAACAGTCACTCTCCTGGCCCCGTGGCCAAAACAGGCAGCTAGGCTTCCAGCCCCCACACCCACCCTGAGCTGTCACTTCCTGGGGCGCAGGACTGGCCCAGGGCAGCCGGCAGCCAGCACAAGGCCCTGCCAGGGACATGAAAGCCGGCAGCTTCCGCGCCCGCTCACCCGCGGGTGGGAGGAAGGCTTCCTTCCCCGAGCCCTGCCAGCTCTCTGATCGCGGGCGGGCAGGGACGCCACCCCGAGCGGAGGCCCCACGGCTCCAGGGCGAGCTGACGGATGAAAGGAGACGGCTGCTAGTAGCAGGGGGCAGAGTGTCACCAGGAATCAGGCCGTGTGGGCAGGACAGGCAGCACCCCAGGGTTCCTAATTGGAGGGGGGTGCCTGGACGCTGGCCTCTCTCCATCCCAAAGCATCTTCCAAATTCAATGTTTATCAACAGGCTGGCCAAAGAGGGAAGTGGGGAGGGAGGGAGGCAGGGCGGGTGGGGACAGGAGGCCCGGTGCCTCTGGGGCTCCTGGGGGGCTGCAGAAGGGGGCTGAGAAGGGGGAATGGGGATGCGGGAAAGCACCCTGCTCCCACCAACCTCAACTCCTTTCCTTGGTGGGCTTCTAGCCTCTCTGCTAGTCTGGCCCCATCCTCCCAAGATGGTGGCAGCCCCAGGCAGCAAGCAGATCCCCTGCCCCAACTCAGACTTCGGCAGGGCCTGCTGGCCATTTAACAAAGGCCAGCCTCTGTTACTAATTAAAATATCTGAAGAGACTTTAAGAGGAAACCATTAGGCCAGAGGGCTGGGGAGGCCCCGGGCTGCTCTCCTGGGGTGAAGGGACAGGACATTCCTCCTGGCTCTGGACTGCAGCCCAGCAGGGCACCGGATCCACGCTCCTCACCCTGGGAGCTCTGGGGGCCCCCAGCGCCCTGGGAGGGCCCGCCGCGGCATTCCCAGCAGAGGCCACATGGGATCCAGGGGACAGGCAGGGGCAGGGGCAGGGCAGCAGGCCTGGCAGCAGCCCCTCCAGTCTGCAGCCAAACTTGCCCGGCAGCTGGCACCCCAGGGGCCTCCTGGGCAGCTGGCCACCTGAACTGAGGCCTCTGACCCTTGGTCCTGCGGGGGCTCCCCAAGCAGCCCCATGTGCCAGCCCCTTCTCACCCAGATCCAAGGGCAGTCCTGGCTCAAGCCGGCGGCAGCCAACTGAGCAAGCCCATCCCCACTGAAGCAGGAAGCATGAGAGACTGGAAAGCCCCAAAACTGCCTTCAGAGGCACTCTGGTACAAGTTCACCCCTCAACAAGGCCTTATCATACTTCTGACTGTGGCCTCACCCACCCTCCCTGGCAACTGTCCCTCCCAGGCCAGCTCCAGACTGTACCTGAAAGAGGGTCAGCGTGTGGTCGTCCAGGATGGTTTTTGGAGGAGCGATGACTGTGGAGAGGTGGTTGTCTGCACCAGGAAGTGTCCTGCCCCTCCCCTCCCCCCATCACACCCCCACCTTTTGCCCATGCTTGCCCCTATACCCCCGACCCCACTCCCAGAACAGGCTTGAGAGTGAGTCGGAGGATTTCGGAAGCAGGCCCCTCAGCTCACATCTCCCTGTTCGTCTCTCTGCTGTTGCAAAAGCCCAGCCAGAAGCTGGGGAGAGGGCCAGGGGCAGACTCACTGCAAGGGAACACCTAA
>SJXQ01006550.1:89837-101204 GCA_006408695.1 Aepyceros melampus
ACAGGCAAGGGAACACCTAACCCCTTATCCCCCAGATGTTCTCCAAAGGTGGCCAGCAGCTCTCCCTGACACCCCCTCCCCCAGAGCAGGCAGGCAGCAGAGGGCACAGGAGTACTGAGCAGAGCAATGGTCACCCTCCCTCCCCGACTCCCCCAGCTCACGCTCAGACCCCAGCACAAGACCCACCAGCCCCCGCTGCTGCTTCTGTGAGAAAAGCTACTTCCAGCCCCAAATGAGGGGCCAGGGCCGCTGAAAGGAGGTCCCAAGGAATCACTCACACAGGTAGAACGGCAGCTCGGGGTTGCCCAGGTGGCTCCTCACGAAGTCCCGCAAATCCCCCACTGCAGGAGGAAGAGTGGGTAAGCAGGCACCCCACTCCAGGGCCACGCCCCCTCTGCAATGGGACAAGCCAGGTCCAACCTCTGTGCAGACCACTCCTCCCAGGTCACTGAGGACCCCACTCAGAACTGGTGGCATGGCTGTCTTTCTTCCAAGTGAGCTGCAGTCCCGGGCCAGAGACCCCAGTACTGGCTGTAGGGGAGCCTAGCTTCTCTGCCCCTCTGTCCCTCCAATGCCCAGAACAGGTGGGTGCATGAAGGGCACCCAGCTCCAGAGGCACTAACTAGCTGCTTTGCAGGGCCTCTGGCGAGAGCCAGCCCCCAGCCCTGTGTCCACTGCCTGCCCCAGAGCCCAGACGGAAGGAGCCTCGTGGGGCCTCCCACCCTCCTGGCCGCCCAGACAGGGCTGCTCACCAGTTTCGCTGGGGCGGAAGAAGCCCTGCAGGATGTAGCGGTCAGGAAAGAGGACCCTCAAGACCACCTAGGCCAGGACAAGCCAGTTTGTCAGCAGGACGGCTGGAGCCCAACCCAGGCAGCCGTACCCCGAGGCCCACAATGTCCAGGCCTCCCCCACACTGGGCCAGCACCCCCTCACCTTGGCTGCCCCCTGAAACTCCTAGCCATGCGCTGGACGCAAGGACCAGACAAGTACCCGTGTGCACTTGTGAAAACACAGTGACATTTTCATCTTAAAACAGGGCTGACTGGTTCATTAACAAACCGCAGCCCTGGCAGCCTGGGCTGAAGTACAGGAGACCACGGCCAGTGACCTGTGGGAACCGTAGGAGGCCCCAGCGCAGAGCTGTGTGGAGACCGCACCCCCCGCCCCAGGTACCTTAGGGTAGCGCTGCAGCTTCTCCTTCATCTGAGCCTCCCTGAAGGCCTTGGTCACCAAGGGCGCTTCTTCTAGGCGCTTCCTGGGGAGGGGGCGGGAAGTGGTGAAGGTCCCAGGTCTCCCCAACCAGAGCAGAGGCCCACACCAGCTGGACTCGGCTTCTCCCTCAGGCTCCGTGAGCTGCTCCTCATCACAGGGCCAGACAGGACTAAGCACCCCCTGCCTGGGCCCCCCACCCTCCAAGGTGCTGCTGAGCGCATGGGTGTCTCAGAAGGGGCCAGGGCACACCCACCGCTCACTCTTGAGTTGGGCCAAGCGTCTTCTGACGTCATCCACAGTCACCTCGAAGAATTCGTCAGGTAGCTCCGCAGGCCAGGCCTGGAGCAGCACCTCCAGGTCCGGGTGGCACACCACGGGGTCTCGGTCCACCGGCTGGGCAGGCAGAGAGCTCAGCTGATGCAGGGCCCGGGAGGGGCCCAGACTCCCCACCCTGAGGGGCTGGGCTGGCCATGCAGACCCCAGCTGAGCCCTGTGGTGCCAGCCCCACCTGTCAGCCCGTGGCCAGGCTCCAAAGTGGGGTATGGGGCGCCCGAGCCTCTCCAGGACCAGGGCCCCTCCCCCCAGGCCCACCTGCTCAGCAATGACAATGCCGAGACCCTCACCAACAGGGCACAGGGCCCAAGGGTCTCAGCGCAGCCAGGTCAGAGAGCACCCTGACTACTGGGGGGACTTGGACAGTGAATGAACGGCAGCATCTGTTTGCATCCTGTCTTCATGGGGGCTCCCCACGAGCCCCAGGAAGCCACCTGTTATCACAGTCTCCCAAAGTGGGGAACAAAACTGGGGAGCAGTACCCTGGTCAGGGCCACGTAGGGATTCCACGGGAGGGGCAGGACAAGCAACAGCCCCTAAATTAGAGGTCTGGCAAAAACCTGCCAGCCGCTGGCCTCGTGGCTAGACTGACCCCGTGGCTAGACTGACCCCACCTCCCCTCCCTGGGGGAGCAGTCAGCCCCTCCCTCTGCCCACCGTGGGGACACAGGAAGGGACAGCCTTTCTCCTAATTGGCAGCCAACGGCGACGGAAATTACAAGGCAGGGCTCACTCTGCTTGCAGTGCCTCCGGGTGTGGCCCAACTGATGACGGGGGAAGACACCTTCGCGGTGCTGAGGCTGCCTATGGAGGCCGGCCAGACGGAGGTGTCCCATGGGGCCCACGCCAGGTCCTGCCCTCCCTTGCACGGACCGTCCACAAACATCTGGGGTGAGGCCTGCCTGCCCTCTCCTCTATGCCCCAACCTTGCACAGGAATCCCACCCTCTGCCTTCAAAACCCAGCACCGGGCTTGGCAGGCTTCTCTCATCATCCCTTCCTGCACTCTGGCCCAACCCCAGCCCCGATGGCTCTGAAGGTCAGACTCACCGTCCTGGGCCTGGCCAACGCACCTGCCAGGTAGCTCAGGGCTGCTCCCCCAGCCACCTCCGAGACCCTGACTGCCTAGGCCGGCAGGTCTCTGCCATTCCTGAGCGCACAGCTGCGTCACGCCTCATAACAAAGGGCAGTGGGCTCTCGCCACGAAGCCCCTCTGATCTCAGGGCACTGGTGGCAGGGTGGCTAGGAAAGACTGGCTGAAGCCCGGGCAGTGGGGTTGGTAGGTGGCTGACCGAGGCCCCTGGGGGTTGCCCCCTCAAAGCCACAACCCTCCTGCAGCCCACAGGCAGTCCATGCCAAGCTTTTTATAACAAGATGCCAGGCGCCAGGCTGCCCCCCACAGCCCCGGCGCCTGCATTCCAGAAGGGCCGAGCACTCGCCTGGGCTCCTGGGGGAGGGTGAGGGCAGACATGGATGTGCCTGAGCTGGGCACCACAGTGTCCACGAGTGCAGGCCCCTGGGCGACGAGCACAGAGCCCACAGGCCACCCTGCCCCAGTCCTGCCCTCAGAGGGCCCCGTGTGGGCACACAAGTGAGTTGCCCTGAGAATCCAGCCATCGGGTGACTTGTGGTCTGTGGCCTGGAGCTGAGCCTGACCATCTAGAAGTGCCCCTGATCTCCCGGGGACACGCTGGTGAAGCCCGACCCCAAGAGTGTGGGGCCACTCTGGCCTCCTCGTCCTGGGTGTTCCCAGTGCACAGCCCAGGGGTGATCTGGACGACCGTGGGCCACCAGCACTTTCCACAGCCCTCCCACAACTTCGAGAACAAGGACGTAGGTGACATGAGCCTTTGGCTTCATGCTGCTCAGGGGCCACTGACCTTCAGACAGACAGTAAACTGACAAAAATCTCTCTCAGTGTTGGATCCACCCTCAATTCATGCCCCTCCTCCCACATACACCTCAGCTCTGCTCCAGAAGCCTGTCTTTCTGTCCAACAGCAGCCTGGAGCCAGGGTCCCACATAGGAGCCAGAGAGCCGAGAGAGCCACCTCGAGATGACTCTGAACCGCCCGCATCATCTGTGCCTTGGGGAAACTCCCTGCTCCTGGGCAGAGGAGCCAGGGGTCTGATGCCGCCCATCAGAGCCCAGACCACCCAAGTCACAGAGTTGCCGCCATGATCCGGCCCCAGGAGGGCCCTGTCCCACGAGAAGAGTGGATTTCCATGGCTGGTTGGTAGGACGCTTCACCCTGTCCTACCAAATGACCAAGGGAGAAGCCAGGGGGCTTCAAACACCTCCACACAGCCTGCCCAGTGGAGATATTTCCACTGCAAAGAGGAGATAGACCAGGAAAGGAAAAGAGGGCCTGACAGCTCCACGTGGGAGGAAGTGCAGTAGACACGGCACCGGGGGAGGCAAAGCCTTGGCCCAGCTCACTTCGGATGCTCTGCCGGCAATCTGGCCCTCATTTGCTGTTCCTTCACCCGCCGTTCCTTGGTCATGGGCAGTTATTACGCACACAACTCCCATGCTAGATGGATTTTGGAGATGTTTTTGGATAGAGACTAGAGGCCTAGGATGAGACCATTAGGGGAGGAAAAAGAAAGGCACAAAATGGCCACTGTCAGAGGGCCTTGGCATCCTCACCACAGAGACTGGGCTCCTATGCGCTGGTCGAGGGCCAGAGCCCCCAATTCTGGGATGGGGCTCCAAGATGAAACCCCCTCTATTGGGTGGCAGGCCTGGAACCTCCTCAGCACGCCTGACAGCTTGTCTTCACAGCCCAGAACTCCAGGTCTACTCTTCAAGAGCCTGTGGGAGCCGCTCAGAGGATGCGCCTCCACCAAGAACCCAATGTCACCAGGCCTGGGTCATCCTGGCAAAACTGCAAGTTTTCCATCACTGGCTCAGAGTCCAGCTCCTGAAGGCTGGCAGTATTCAGGGCAGAGACTGGCTCTGACTCCCCTACCCCTTAACCCCTGGAATGCCAGAGGAGCTGGTCTCTTCCCTGATGGCCTCAACGCTGTGGGCATCTGTCAGTGAGAAGATGAGTAGAATGATGAGGCAGCAGCCAGGGCCTGGGGCCTGAGTCCATGGAGTTGCGAGGTTGGGGGTCTATACGACTGCCCCTGACAGACAAGCAAACAGGCACCATCCTGAGGGGAGGCACAGTGGGTGTCTGCAGGCTCCAAAGGCAGGGCCTTAAGGGACCCAACCCTGCTGGTGAAAACACCCCACGAGGGTCCCTCATTTCTTGCAAATACGTGACCCTGGCAAAGATTCCCTTGTCCCAGCCTCCAATAAGGTTGGAGACAACACCCAGAAAACCAGAAAGGAGGAAGGTAGATGGAAAGAGTGGATGAGTCAGGGGGTCTGCAAACTGGACGAAACTGGCAAGGGGAACAGACAGCACCTGGGGAGGGAAGAGACTCTCCGGAGGGGGGGTGATAGGCGCACCCTCTGTGGGTGACGTTCAGAGGAGGCCCCGAGCAATGGCCTGAGGTTGAAAAGACACTGGGCTGACACCTGGGCTGCTCGGTCATGGGCACTTGGGAACCAGCCACCGCTGTGATGGCCACCTGCGCCTTTAGAAAGAGCGGCCGCCACAGGGGGACAGACCCTGCGAGGGAGACCCGAGGGGAGGAAGTGAGGGCACCGCCCACTGTCAGCACCACTCCAGGTCAGCAAGGTCACAGGCACAGCCAGGGGCTGGGCCTGGAGGGGACAGGGCACCGGGCCAAGATCTGGGCCCACGGCGTCCCCCGACAGCTGGTGGACACGCTCCAGTGGCCGCTGCACAAGCAGCTGAGGACCCACTTGGGCACATGAGGGTCCCTTCGTGTCAGAAGCGGCCTCACTGCCCGCTGAGGTTTCATTTTCTTGACAGTAATTTTCCAGGACGTGATGACACAGGGAGAAAAAATGCAAAAACTATTTAGAGGTGACCTCAACCCCAGATTTTCCAGCTTCCCTGTGAGGGCTCTTGTGTCCCTCCCACCCTCCTGCCTCTCTTTTGCCCAGACTGTCCTCTGACAATGCTTTTTGGTAACAGGGAATGTGGAGCGTTTCCCCTTGAGGCTTGGAGCTGAAATGAATCACTACGCGGGAGGGACATGGGCCAAGCCTCCGTCACTCTCAGAGCCAGCCGCCCTCCGGAGCGTGCGCTGTGCCAATGTAAGGCCAGGCCTGACCGGCGAGGCCACACTGAATCTGAGCCCCTTACCCACTGAGCCCGTTGTGACACAGGCTGAAGCCAGGTCTGCCCCAGCCCCGGGCCAAGATCCACACCTGACTCTGCCCACCTTCCGAGCAAGAAAAACTAGAGCAGATCTTTAAAAGAGAAACGCTGGGCTGCAACAGCAACACGGGCAGTTTGAAGCTGGCATCTTTCCGTGCACACAGGACTGAAATAAGCAGACGCGGGGCGTGGGGTGGCTCTCCTCATCCACAGGGGAAGACGCATGTTCCAGACCAGCAGGCCCGGGGGTGGATGCACACAGCGGACCAGGGCCAGGAGCAATCCCACACAGGGAGCCCCCGGGGCCCAATCATAGGCCTCCTGGCCCTGTGGGCAGCTCTGGGTACCAAAGACGTGCCAGTGGCTGAGGTGCCCTGTCTGCCTGTCCTCCATCATGGCTCTGCAGGCTGGGCATCTGTCTCTCCCCCGAGTCCAGTCACGGCTGACACAGCACAGGGACAGCTGGAGGGCACCTGCCGGTCACCAGGCTTCAGAAACTGCCTTGAGACTCAGATGGGGCCTTCAAAGCGGCTGACCTATCTGCCAAAAACCCTCAGAGGACATCCCAATTAAGGCCAACGCTGGCGCCCGCGGGTATCCACAATCACCAGCAGATCAGGGACAGCTCATACCCCACCCTGGGTTCACACACAGGGAACAGTGAGCTGTGCTCTTGGGGGTTGTCATGGACAGACACCCTAGACCAAGAGAAGGAGGGAGGCAAGCCAGCAAGGGGCACTGCTCCCAGTCCACCCCAGCCCCCAGGTCCTGTCCAGGGTCCCCCCAGTCCCATGCGTTCAAACCTTCCGGTAACTGGGGACAGCCAGAGGTGAAGCTGATGCCTGCCCCAAGGTGTGGGTGCAAGGTGCGGAGCAAGTCCGCAGGGCCATGTCTCCAAGGGAAGAGATCACCCCCCGGAGAGTGGGGGGCAGGCAGGGGAGACCGTGGCCAGCCAGCCCTGCCTAGGGGGTCGGGGCCTTTGATCACGAACCCCTGTGCCAGCTGCGGGGAGGGGACGCCTTCTGGGAGCATGGCCCAGCAGCACAAAGAGCTGCGGGGCAGCCTCCCGGGCCAGCGGAAGGACTTCAAAGGACAGGCCAGGGGCCGCCGGGCAGCCCCAACCTCTCCCCGCACCCGGTTCTGACGGCCAGTAAAACTACCTTCTAATAATTAATGTTCTGACATCAAAGGCAGGAGCCGCCCGGGTCTGTAAACCATCCTGGGCCTCAGCCGAGGACCTGCCTGTATTTCATCCTGTCTCTTCTGACTCTTCATTCAAATCCAAAACCACACACAGGCAAAACATTAATGGGAAACTTGGAAACTCTTCTTGATTACTAAAATGTACCTTTGAAGTTCCCCCAAAAGTTCGTTTTGTTCCCTTCTCCCCTCCCCCAGGACTCGAGGGGACACAAAGCAGACACCATGTGGCCAGCCGGGCCTCCGGGTGTGCGGCTGTCAGTGTGACAGGAGGCGCGAGGCAGGCGGGCGGGCGGGGGACGCTCCACAATCAACCAGCTGCTGGGGCTCCCAGATCAAAGACACGCACTGCTGGCGGCCAGGCGGACCCTCCCCGGGACCCCTCCTTCCTGGGGCCCCTGGGGTCAGCACTCAGGGATGCACTGGGAACCTGCGCCTGACAGCAACCACTACCAGGCCGGCACCAGCCCAAGCCACTCCCCACACAGCCATGGGTGTCAGCGGGTTCCCAAGAGATGCAGAGAGCCACAGGCTTTAGGTTGGGAGGAGGAGACAGCCAGCCTCAGTTCTAGCTTTCTGGCCCCCAAACTCAGGGACCCCTCCCCGAAAAGGCAGGCCTGAAGGGAGTCAGGTGCCCGGCCCTGGTTCACCCCAACCACAAGGCTCTGTGCTCAACCACTGATTCTGGGCCCAGGTGATGAGATGGGGGGCTTCATACTACCGTCTAATACAGCCCAAATGTCAGTGTAGAAGCCAGTGGGGTCCCTGAAAGGCCAGGGTGCCACCACCAACTCCCTAGGATGGCCATTCATGGGGCGTGGGACTGGCTCAGTCCCCACCCCACCTCCAACAACGCCCTCCCACCACCACCCATTTCAGCAAGAACACACAAAGGGTGACCCAGGGAGCAGGAGGAGATCTCCGACGCCTGTTCCTCTGCAGGTTCCTCTTTCATGGCTGAGCTGCCCTACCTCCCCACAACACACAGGCACAGGTACCCCTACTTTTCCACTATCCTCCGGTGTGTGATCTGGAGCAAGAGTGAGGAGGGGGCTCTAAAAGAGACAGGGTGCACGCAGGCTCCAGCACTGACACATCACTGGAACTGCCCTGGAATGCAAGGATGGCTTGATGGGAGAAATCTAGCCAAACCTACATCATGCAAATGAACTGAAGCAGACACAAGGTGTGGATTACCTCAATTTGGGAAAAGTTTTCATAAAATAACCACATTGATGATAAAGAAAAATTCTTAGAGAATTAGAAACAGAAACCCTCGATTTGATAAAAGACTTTTCACTGTCTTCAGCATCCTTCAAAGATAAACTAGGGTAACTCCCTGTAAGATCAAGGTCAAGACAAGAATGCTCACTAAATTTGCTATTCAACAGACACCAGAAACCCAATCACTGCAATATGACAGGCAAAAAAAATGAAAGAAGGACATCAAAGAAAAAGATAAAACTGACATTATTTGCAGACTCCAACTGCCACTGAGAAACTGCTGGAACCAGGAAACCAGGTGAGCATCCCAGCGCCCAGGTGGAGCCTCACCACCCTCACTCCAGAAGCTCCCAGTCCAGGCAGGGAATCCTGCAATGGCTCTCCATCACCTGGAAAGGTGATCTGTAAAGAGCAGTTTCTTTTGGCAGCAGCATCCTTCTCATCACATAAAACCTCAAGTGGACCCTGAGCGGAGTGTGGGCACACGGAGTCACTCTGGCTGGAAGGAAGGGGAGAGGAGGGTGGAGAACCTGAGGGCCCCACTCTGAAGGTGCAGCAGTGTCTCAGACAATGCCCACATGAGGGCTCCAAAGGTGAGAACCTGCTGCCCAGGCTGCCAAGCCAGGCTGGCGCCACCATAAGGTCTCATTTAGGAAAGATCCTCTCCAGCCACAAGCCAGAGGCCTAAGCTGGACTCTGGATGAACGCACAGAGCCTCCTTAGGGGCCAAGCCCAGGAGGCAGGGTGCCCAGGACAGTCCCAGGGCAAGACATTCCTTGGTGCCCAGGAACCCAAGACACTGAGAAATCTACAACATGCCATTCCTGAAAACAAGGTCTGTGAGCACTGCTGAGGGAATAGTCACACAGAGGGACACGAGCCCATGGGAACTTTGCCCTACAACTCATGAAAGCCCTATTGGACAAAGTCCCAGGGGCACTCTGAGGGGAGAGTCCTGCATCAGCACCCAGCTCAAGCGCCCGATCCAACCAAGTCACGCCTGTCCTCCCCCTTAGCAGCTCTGCCAAGGCTGCAACTGACCAGGGCAGGGGAAGACCAGAGATGGCCTTGGGGGCTGGCACCATCAGACAGCAGGGAGGCAGACACTGGCCACAAGCCTGACTTCTGCAGAGGTGTTGGCCACCTGGGGGTCCCCTTGCTCAGCATGATCCAAGATGCAGGGTCCCGGCCACTGTGAATGTCTATGTGTGGTCAGAGCAAAAGATGGGAGCAGGCCTCACTGCAGGGGAGGGTGTGAGACTCAGGACAGCTCAAAGGTGCCAACAGACAGCCTCAACATCTACAAAAGCCCCACGCTGCCCTGATGGCAGGTGTCTATGCAGTAAGCTGTACTGGGTTGGCCAAAAAGATCATTCTGGTTTTTCCATAATATCTTATAGAAAAACCCGAATGAGCTTTTGGGCCAACCCAACACCTCAACAGAGGTGGTCAGACCAGAAAATGGCGTCACGGAGGCAACCCAGAGCCTGGGCCCTTCCATCCAAGCTCAGAGAGGGCTGTGCACCCTCCTCCCCGCCGCGGCTCAGGTGGCCACCAGGAACTTCCCAGAAATGTCCAGAAGAGATGTCCAAGGCCCGACCACAAGGCCACAACGTTTGTGAAGAGTGAGCAAACTCACCCTCTGCTGGCCAGTGATGGAACACAACGGGTAAGCTGGCGAACGTCTGGCTCAGGAGTAAAGGTGGTGTGCCACAATCAAAGCCAAGCCACCTTCGCATCAGTGCTAGCCAAACCCACCAGCCCAGCAGAAGGCGAGGTGCCAGCTCTGAGGCTCTAGAAGGATGGCTCTGTCGACTGTGACGCGGCCACAGGGACACACAGGTTTGTCAAAACCCACCAACAGTATATCTAAAATGGTGCCTCAAGAAAGTTAATTTCAAGCAAAACAAAGCCAAAACATCACTTCCCTGAGAAGATGAAAATGTACCCAAGTGACCCTGCTGTACCCTAGGCTGACGAGCCATGAGGTCAGGTGCTGTCAGGAAAAAAGACCCAGTGCCCAGCCCAGCTCACCCCTTACCAGCTCCAGCTCCGGCTGGGCCTCTTGGCCAGGCCTCGACTTCTTCGGCTTGGAGGGGCCTGCAGGGCTGGAGAAGGACTTTGGCAGTTTGGCTGAAGATGACATCAGAGACCTTGCAGACCCAGAGGGGCCACCCAGTCGCTGTCCCCCACCAGAGAAAGGAACAAAAGGGGCAGGTGGGGACTCTTCTGAGATCTGCTTCGCCTGAGCATCCGCTGTTTTAGGGCCTAAGCCATCCACGCAGCTGGCGCCTGAGCTCACTGCCTCATCCTGACGGCTCACATCACCCTGGCTGAGCCCCGCCGAATTCAGTGGGAGCAGAGGGCTGCTGGCTGCCTGGTCAGCTGACATGGAGGGGGTCGGGCTTCCTGGGCTTTTGCTCCAGGAGGCCCCAGGCTCCTGTTTGCTGGCAGAGTCACATCGCTTCATGGAAAACCTGAGTGGAGAGGCCCAGAAAGCAAGTGAAACTCCACACGTGGAGCACTGGGTCTCACAGTGCCACCCCCTAGCCTCTGATGACTACCAAATTGAACCCAGTGCCCCGAAAGCACCCCATAGCCCTTCCCGACCCACCTCACCTCCCGGGGGAAGGAACGTGCACAGGGCACCATGCCAACCCTGCCAAGGGCAGATCCCCACCCTGATGCTGCAACCTAGGGTGCCCAGCCCCCCAGGCTGCGGGCAGGAGAAGCCACCAGTGAGGGTCTGGGCATCCCCATGGGTCCTGTTGCCTTTCTTGTGAGACCCCCGTTTCCTAAACCAGACTCAAAGACACGCCCCACCTGATGATCGCACTGCCCCCAGTAAGGCCCAGTGACTGCAGCGTTGTGCTCTGCAAGGCGGCTCTGCCGGTCACCTGTGAGGGGGGACAGGACATCCTGCTGACCCCATGCTGATGAAGCTTCCCATCTGCTGAGCCCGCCGCATGCTGCCTCCCCCAACCTGGGCACTATGTCACCAGCACCGTGGAGTTGCCCTGCCAGCCCCAGCACCCAAAAGGCCTGGGTCCAGCCCCTGCACCCCAATCTACACCTGAGCATTTGTCTGCTCATCCATGTCTGTCTCCCCAACCCCACCCCATCCGAGGTCTGGGTGGGCACAGCTCAGGCCTGGGTTAGA
>SJXQ01006550.1:101504-113773 GCA_006408695.1 Aepyceros melampus
CGGTTTTGAAAAAGATCAAAACATGGAGCAAAGCAAATATTTATTAAAATGAAACCACTTTTGTGACTCTTGGGCTTTGAGAGAAGCTGAGAAAACAAACAGGGCTCTGAGGGAGGTTTGGGAGCAGCCCGGGCGGCCCGTGGTCGGTTCCAGCCGAGCCGGCGTCCTGCCTTTTTTCCATGAAACACATCATGCTTTCAGGGCCCAAGTCTGCCCGTCGCTGCTCTGAAAGCAGGTCTGAGGGAGTGAATTTTCCAGATTGGAAAGTGGGGCTGGGCCTGTGTGGCAGCTAGGAGTGGGCGGCGGGGTGCGGGCCAGGCGGGCGGGTCCACAGCTCACCTACCTCATCCCTCATGTACACGCAGACCGGGCTGGCCTCACACGGCCGCTCCAGACACTCCCTGTGAGGAAAGTGAAGAAAGCATCAAAGGCGGCCACTGCCCGGGGACGCTGCTGCCCTCAGGACGGCACCCTGGCCAGCGCCATGGGGACCCGCCCACCTTGGCCGCCCCACAGCTGGCCATCAGCCTGGCGGAGTCTCCCACCCGCCCCTGGCCTCCAGGCTCAGAGCAAAGAGAGGACACGGAACAGGGGGATGGGCAGCACCAGTCACCTCCCAGATGTGCCTCACGTCTCTGGCAACTGTCCCCACAGTTGGTGATGACAAGTCCTGGGGGACCGTGATCTGAGCTTTTATCTGAACCCGTCCCCTGAGCGGGTTGCTGCCACCAGAAACACCAGGATCACTTGGTATGGATCGATCACATGGACTCCAAGGAGAGAGTGGGGCAACCTCGAGGCTAACAGGGAGACGGGCAACAGGCCAGGCCACCAATGCCCCTCCCCTGTAAGGCAGACCCCGAGATGGGAGGGGAGGGCCCTAGGGAAGCATAGCTGGGCACACTGGAGGGTGGAGGGCATGTAGGTGCACAGTCGGGCACATGCTCTCAGGACAGTCCACACCACTTGCACCGGCCTGTACCTCGATGGCCATCAAGGTTTTAAGCACACGGTGGCCAAGCCTGGCTTTGGATGGTTAAATTGTTGGTGGCAGGCCTATGACAACCAACTCAAGTTCTTTTCTTCATCTCTGCATTTCCTGACACATAACCGCAGAACCAGCCCTCATATAAAGGCCCATCCCAGACCCACCAGCAGTGCCCCAGGCCTGTCCCTCTCCTCCAGGAAGGGTGATGTGCAGCAGGCAGGAGACCTGAAGCCCCCTCAGGCCATGCAGCTCAGCCCCAGCCGGGCCCCAGGGCTCAAGCACAGAAGTGGCTGGGATGGGATGACACCGGTGCTGAGCTGGTAAACGTATGGACACTGGAATATTGCCTGGGCCTCCCCAGACCCGTGACAGAGGACCCATGTCCTCTGGGCGGGTTCAGCACGTTTTCTCCCGTCTCTCTCGTTTGCTTTCACGGTTTACAGGGCCAGGCCTCAGGAAAACACAAGACCCCAAAGTGCCAGAGAGTCAGCCCTTGCCAGGCCCACACGCTCTTCATCCTGACGCCAAAACAGAGGAGGAGCGAGGGAAGATACTCCAGCAAACAAGATCCCAGGCCCAGAGAGGAAGAAGGAGAGGGAGACACGGGGGTCCTGCTCCTTTCAACGGCAACAGAGACGGCAGCTGCCGGGCTCAGAAAGCTGGCTGACTGCCCACCGCAAGACAGCAGAGCCCTCTCCACTCCTGGGGGCTCCGGTCATGCATCCTCCCTCCAAAATCCTCGCCCGCGGCACCTGAGGGCAGCCCGGGAACCGCAAATCACAAACAGGGACGAGAGCACAGCAGCACCCGGGAAGGCCAGCCTGCCTGCCTGCTGTCCTCAGAGGCCTCTGGACATCAAACGGCAGCCCGGCTTTGATGTCGGCCCTTCCAGAGGGATCGGGTTCCCGCATGTGGGATCTGAGAGGAGGCCCCTAAACACGCTGAGGGGAGTGGCAGCCGCGATCGCTTCCAGACTTTCCTGGCCAATTGGCAGCCTTCTTGTGTCCAGCCAAGGACCGCAGATCAGGAGGTTCCAGTTCATTGGCGAGCTGAAGCGCCACTCCCTGCCACAGGCCCCGCTGAAGATCCTCATTCTCAGAGGGAACTTAGCAGGGCCCTCCCAGGGACCCGTGTGCCCTGGAACTGCCCTCAGCTCCCCCAGCCCAGGCAGGGCCACTGGCCCAATGGGGTGGTGGTGGGGAGGATCTTGCTTCATCTAAGGCCAGCACACCTGCTCCTGGAGCTGGGCCAGGGGGTCGGGCAGGCAAGGCCAAGGTCCTGCTGTCCTTCACCCACCATAGAGTGCCACCCTATAGACGTGGGCTCCTGGCAGGGCTCCCAGCGAAGTGATGCTGTGAATGGGGGGCAAGGCAGTTTATCTGGAGCCCCTTCTGTTTTTGTCACCTGTTTGGGCCTGACCAAGTGGGGCTGGTACAAACTCAGGTGCCTCTGACAAAAGCCTGGCACAACACTTCCATGCAAGAAGAACCAAAACTGACAGAAACCAACCCAAACTAACAGCTGTGCCTGCATGCTCAGAGGGGGCCCTGAGGCCACCAGAAGGCCCAAGGGTGGGCGAGGCTATGTCCTGAGGGGCCAGGTGACTCACACCCAACACACTCAGCAACCCAGCCCATAAAGAGATGAGGTTAGCACCAGATGGAGCAAGAAGTACGAGGACTGGCCAAATCACAGGGATTCCTTCCCCTGAGCAGACAGAACGGGAAGTTTCGAGAGCAAAGCGGCCTCTGGCCTTTCCAAACAAGGCTGGGGGTGGGGAGGGAGGCCTGCCTGAGACCACGGAATGAATAGCCCAACATCTATGCCTTATGTTAACCACCAGCAAGGCCCTGGTCTGGGCTCTGCATGACCACAGCTGGTCCCTAACCTCACAGGCAGCCCTTCCCTGCAGCCCACAATGCCTTGGGGGCTGTTCAACCCCGAGAGAACAGGCAGACAGCCTGTCTTTCCCAAGGACCCCTGAATCCCTGCTCTTCCTATCCACAGGGTGAACATGGCTGAGAAGGCCCAGCAGGCTCAGCCATGAAATCAGGCCAGATGCCAAGGGGCAACGGGCTCAGGGGAGAACCGAGCCTGCATGGCACTCCTGGAGCCTCCCTGCCGCAGACGCCTGGGAAGCAGAGAGGGGGACGGCCAGCCCACATGGAGCCAGTGCCATCCTCCGTCCGTAGCAGCTACCAGTCCACACGGGTGCTGAGCGCACACAGGGCAGCTGGCCCAGAGGGAGGCCAGCTCCAAGTGTGAGACACGCCGAATTTCAAAGACCTCCTACCAACAAAGAATGTAAAATATCTCCTTTTTCCTGTTGATTACATGTTCAGAGGATAATATTTTGGATATACTGAGTCAAGTTAATTATATTCCTAAAATTAATTGCCCCTGTTTTTACTTTTCTTTGATGTGGCTACCAGAAAATTCTGAATCACCTCCTTATCCCGCACGTGTGGCCCACATGGCACATCCAGTGGACAGCCAGTTGCTCCAGATGCTGCCATCAGGGCCGGGCCACTGTCACCGTGAGCCCCAAGCAGAGGACCCACCGCCCGACCCACAGTGGACCCGGGATGCCAAGCTCACACCCGCAGCTCCCGGCCATGCACAGCGCCAGTCGCTGAGGGACGCTTACCACTTCCCAAAAGTGTCAAGTGAGAAAAACTAACTTCCTGCTTGTCCCACTCTTGGGCACATGGAGACTTGGAATTCCCACAGCCGCCCACCCACCCAGCCAATGAGGGAGCTGCTATGAGCCAGCTGGAGCTCCCTCACCACATTGGACCTGTCAGGCAGCCGTCCCCCACTCCAGCAGCAGGGCCCTCTAGAGGCCCCAGCACGACCGCACCAGTTCACTGGGCATCTGGCCATGGCTTGGGGCCAAACCCGCCACCCACCCTCCCACATCTGAGCGCTGCTTCACAGTTAAACTAATGCCAGCTTCCAAGCAAAGGCCCAGATCTGCGCTTCTGGAGACGAAGCCTTGGCAAGTGCCATCTACAGGTCCAGCAACTCTGCCTCCAGAGATCTCAGGGCGGAGCTGTTGGCAGTTTGCTCAGAGAGTGCACGTGGTGCATATGTAACCTTGATGTCTAAAAATGGCTATGTTTCATCCTCATCCCCAGAACTGTGTAGCAAAACAGAATTCTAGAACAAATGCATTTCCTACAATGTTCTGAGGCACTCCACGGCCACCATCCTGGAACTATCACGGAGAGCCCGAGCCCAAGCCCACCAGCCCCCTGAGGGTGCAGAACCATCCCCGCATCCCCAGCTCCTGACGAGTCACAGTGATGCCACCAGATGGGGCCCCATTGGCCCAGGTACAGCCAGCCTGTCACTCGGAAACACACGCCCTTCGGTTCCAGAACCGCTTCCCACCAGCTTCCTCCTGTGCTTCTGTTTTCTTTCTAGAGTTGAGGCAGTGGGAGCTGGCAGGCTAGCCTGTCCAGACTCCCTGTCCTCTGGCCTCTGTGCTCGTGCCTGGCCACTGGCTCTGTGACTCCTCCCAGGAGGAGGCAGGGCAGCGATTCTGCACCCCAGGTCCAAGGTCTGCTCCCAGGCCTCTGTGGCCCCATGTGCCCTCAGGCATCTGCTGCCACAGGAAGAATGCACTCGGGCAGGCCACAGAGCAGCCAAACCAGCTGAGCCTCAGGTGCCCCAGCAGACTGGCACCAGCACTCCCGACGTGCAGCACACTGGCATGTGTCTGGGATCTCGCCATCTGACCCACAGCTGTGGCTGACCCCAGCACCTTCCACTGTGGCTTCCTGATCTGCTTCTGAGAGTTCTTGTTTCTGAACCCTCCTTTTTAATGGCATCCAGCTCCCCAGTTCCAACAGCTTCTCCATCCTCTGAGAAAAGGAACAAATGCTCTGGCCTGTCCTGACAGCTGCTATCCCTTCCTGTTTGCACTGGACTCTCGTGTCAGGCTCACTTAAATATCTGGGCCCTTTGGCTGTGAGCTCCCAATTACACTGGGGCTCTGGTCACGGTACAGCTGGCTGTCAGTAACCAGGTGGTGATCTGAGGAGCCACCCATGCCCCCAACACTAGGAGCCTCCAGAATTCTCACGCTTACCTATCCCCATTCTCAGGACAGTGTGGGCGAGCCCCACTCTACCCAGGGAACCACCTCCGGCATCAGCAGTGTGGAGTCTGCACTGATCTAGGACCTCATCTCCTCCAGCGCCTGCCATGGGGGGGCCCCACCTCCCCTTTTCACCCTCCCCACCCTGTCACTATGAGGACCCCACCCAGAGTCCCCTCTTCCACAGAGATATACCTAGTTCTTGGCACTTGAGAAACATCAACTCATATCATCATATCACCCTTGGGAAGCCCAGAGAGGGCAAACAACTTGCCCAAGGCCACACAGCAACCACTATATCCTTTCACGGTCCCTTCCATTCTGTGGCTGGAGTCTTTTAAAAGTGGACAAAGACTTCCAGCCCACAAAGAAAAATCAGAACTTAAAAGACGACATTTTGACACTTTCAGAAACAAAGTTTAAACCGTTAATCACCAGATCGAAACTGACCCATGGCAACTGTCATTAAAGTGTTTTCTCTAAATACAGCCCATTCTCATGACAAGGGAGTTTTATAGCTGCAGCATTTGTCAGCACCCTATTCTCTATTCAATGCTCATCACACTGGAGGAGGTCTCTTGGGTCCCCCACAAGCTCTTCCAGGAGGGTGAGGCCCAGCCATCACACCAGGACACCCATAAAGACAGATGAGCTACTGGTGCAGGCCAAAGGCGGTACCAGCAGTAGCTGGTGGAGGCCAAAGCACAGCTCCGGCTTGCAGCTCTGGATCAACCCCAATGACCATGGCAACGTCCCCACGGCGGAGGAAGGCACAGCCCAGAACCTGCTCATCAGCACTTACCTGATCTGGGCAAAGTGGCAGAGAAGCTCCCAGAGCGACTGGCCTGAGCAAAAAGTGTCTTGCAACCTAGAGCCATCGTCTAACTGCAGAGCAATGCGCACCTGAGGGGTGAGACGTTGGAGCCAGGTCAGTAAGAGGAGCACTGTCCTGGCTGGACCCCGCCCAGGTCTGGTCCTCAGGGTACAGGTGGAGGGTACTGTGTTTGCTGAGTTTTTTTTAAGTAAGTGAGCATACTGTTTTTGAGATGCTTTTAACAATTATCTCCCAAAATAGAGACAAAGTCTATAACCCACAAGGGGGATAAATACTCTGGTCCCTCTGTCAAGTGACAGAGACACTAAAGCTCAAAGTCCCCAGGTGAGGACCTTGCTCAGCCCACTGCCACCGTGCAGTGATTTTCTAGGTCGCAGCTACTCCTGCCCTTCTGGCCAAGGGGCTTCTCCAGGGCACATTTATTTACACTGTATGTGTCAGTCGCTCAGTCGGGTCCGATCTGAGACCCCATGGACTGTATCCCACCAGCCTTCTCTGTCCAAGGGATTCTTCAGGCAAGAGTACTGGAGTGGGTTGCCATTATTTACATTAAATCCCAATAAAAGACAAAGGAAAAACCGCTCTGTGGGAGAGCGTGAGGGGGTCTCCAGCCACACCCAAGGAATCCCCTAGGAAGTCAGGGTTCCTTCCACATCAAAGGCTGAGAACCACAACTGTAATGGAAAAAGAGATCTATCAGGCTCAGCCCCAGGCACCTGACTCCGGTGGGCTCTAAACTCACACCCCTGAGGCTCTAGCCTTGTCTCTCAACTGGGATGAAAACTGCTTCCCTGCAGTACCGTAAGGATTTGCACTTTCGTTCTTAAAGGACCTGCCTGAGCACAAGAGGGCAGCTATCACCATGATTCTCACCGTTTGCTAAATCCCTAGGAAGCAAGGGCTGCAGATTTGGTAGAAAGCAGTGAGCTGCGGTCGGAAGACTTGGGCTGTGCTCCCGCTGCGCCCAGTCAGAGGAAGCCTGCGCCTCACCCTGTGTGTCCTCATCCCAGACCTGAGGCTGCACTGGATACCGCACAAAGAGTCCTGCCGGCTCTAAGATTCTTGGCGATGTTCTATGGTGAACACTGCCAGCATGCCGACATGTACACAGCACAAGTAACTGCCCCGACTCCAAAACACAGTCAGCACAAAGAATTAAAAGTCTCATTTCCAATCATCAGTCTGGGGACTAGAAGAGTGGCTGTCACCTGACTGAGAGAAGCCAGTCTACCCGAGGATGGGGACAAGTGCCTTGCGTGTGCAGCCCACGCACCCCACCCATCTGCTTGGCCCCAGTGTTCTGAACAGAAGAGCTGGGAGGCGCGCGGCCGCGGAGCTACCTACCATGTTCTCAGGCCCCTCGCGGCTCCGGGAGATCGGCACCATCTCCAGCTTGGCATTATTGGGCAGGTTGGCAAATCGCCACTGGAGAGAGAGGTCAAGCACATTCCTCTGAAACCTGCAAAACAGATCAAAGCCTCAGGCTGCCCCCTGACCCAAATACAGCCCAGCACTGCCAGGAGTAGGGTACGAGCAGACACCCATGTCTGGCTGGCACTTCCACAGTCCCTGGCGGCAAAGCTGCAAGAACCGAGGGATGGCCTGAGAGCCTGCAAAGACAGGGTGGGTCCCTGACTCCAGTAGCGGGTCTTCTGAAGGAAAGAGAGTGAGCACTGATACAATTCGAGCAGGAACAGTGAGAACACAGACAGCTCACCTCTGGGGCAAAGCAAGCACCTGCTCCCTCAGACCATGAAGCAGTGATCAGTCCAACTACAAACTGAGAAGATGAAAGCACAGGTGGGCATGACTGAAGGGCATGCACCTTGCTCTGCACGGAAAAGTTCTAATGGAGCAAAGCCCTGTTGCTACTGCCCGGAGCTGCAGCCCTCCAGCCACTGCAGCCACTCCCCTGTACTGCAAGCCACCGGCCAAAATGATCTGCTCCCGTCCCCCCTGCTTCCTGCTATCCCTGGAAGCAGCGCCACAACCCCAAAGACCAGTGACAGAGGCAAAGGTTTTAGAGAATCACAAATGGAATGACCTGACCTAAAATCCCCATGGAGAGCCAGGCCCTCACAGTGGCTGGAATATGGGGATAAAGGGCAGAGACCACCATTCCTGCAAAGCCAGGTCCTCCAACCCTGGAGCGGCCCATCGTCTCTCTGTCCACGTCCTGCATGTTTTAGAGCTGGGGACCTGGCAACTTAGAACCTCCAACAGATCGAAGAAGAGGCCCGCGTGGGCCCACGCCTCCTCTGACCCTCAGGTACAGAGCTCCTGGATCCAAAGACAGATGGTTCCTGGAAGGAACTGGTGGGAGCAAAGTGAACTGGTGAGTCAGGAGGGAAATACCCACGGCCAAGAGGACAGGTAGAGAATCCGGCAACCTCCAAGACACCTGCTGGTTTCCACTGGCAGCCAGCCCTCCTGGGAAGCATGGCCAGGGTTGGGATCAACCTGCTTCAAAAACAGGAAACCCAGATGGAAAGTACCTACAGATAGCCCAGGCCACCCAAAGGCAGTGCTAGGACCACACTATACAGCTCTTGATATCCAGCTCAGATCACATCTTGTCTGTGGACTGAAAGAGAGTCAGATACCCACACCTGACAAGAGGAGGGATAGAAAGGGGCTTGGGACTTGGAGGCCTTGACACTGTCTCACCTGGGTGAGGGCAGGGAGGGTGGTAGCCAGGTGGCCCTGGAGCCTGCCTGACCCTGGGCCCTCTCCTCCTGACCTTCTCTGCTCCCACGAATGCTATGGAAAGGAGAACCACCACTGTTAACCCTACAGATCACTTGGGAGTGAGGAAAGCTCTTGCCCGTAACAGAAAACAGAACTGCCGTGTGGTCGTGACTTTATAAGACACAGACAGCGGCCAGAATGAATCACCAGAAGAGTGAATAAGAGAACTTATTTATGCCTCTCAGAAGTCAGACCCTGAGCTCCATTTTTAATGAAAGTTTAGGGGGAGAGGGGGAACTACAGCACTGGCAAGAGAACTTGAGATGTGAATACACAAGGAAGTGGTCACCTGGCAGCATGAATACCAAGATGCCATTGGAAACAATGGTTTTCTGATCATGCAAAGAGTGTCTGGAAGACCTAGGAATGAAAGAACTTTGATACCCATCTTCAACACTTTAGAAATTGCCACACAACAACTTCAACGTTAAGTGCAAGACAGGACAGCAGAACTACAGAAAACTCGAGAAGGGAGGCGCTCAGAGCCCTGGAGATGAAGGGAAGGGGCCTCATGAAGTACACACAGCACGTGGGCAAGAGGCTGCCTTCCTTGGCAGGAGCAGCAATTTTTAAACAAATTACACAGTCAGTGGATACAAAGAAAACAAGAGAAAAATCAATACATGTTGTAAGAGTCCAACCAGGCACCACATGGAAATCTCAGGCAGGTTCAGGGAGAGCCAAGAAAGAATACATAGCTCTGTGACAGGATGCCAAGGGAAGGCCCAGTACAGGCCCTGGGATTCTCCGTGGCTGGGCAGGAGGCAGGGATCTGGGATGACATGGAGGCATGCCTGCTCAGACCTCCTCTATAGAGCCCCACGTGAGAGGCAGCGTGAGCCAGGTCTAGCAGAGCAGTCTCCCACACCTCAGGCTCCTGTCTACCCCTGATGTGAGGACAGCCATACTGTTAAGGATATGCTCAAGGTAGGAAGCTCCCCATATACGACAGAAACCCACACCCACTCGTGTGGGGTTTTGACTCTTTCACTGCCCTAGATTCCAGAATCTGGTGAAAGCCCTCTCTTTGGAAAAACGCCTGCACATGAAGACTGGTGCACACAGCTCCAGGGCCTGAGGCCACCAGAAGCTACCTGCAGTTTGCAGGTTTCTTCCCATTTCTCCATGATCACCTCTTCTTGCCCTCAGAGCCCCACCAGGAACTTACACAACCAAAGGCCCAAAGCCCTCTGTCGTGGTTGGAATGATGGCCCCTAAAAAGATATATCCATAGCCAAACCCCCAGAACTCATGAACGTAACGTTATTTGGAGACGGGGCCTTTGCAGATGTAATTAAGAATCTCAAGATGAGATCATCCTGGGTTATCTGCTAGGCCCTAAATTCAGAGACAAGTATCCTGATAAGACACAGAAGAAGAGAGACACAAACACACAAGGATCAGGGAGGCAGAGATAAGAGGGAGGCAACCACAAGCCCAGGAACACCTCGAGTCCCCCAAAGCTGAAAGAGGTAAGACAGGGTACTCGCCCAGATCTCTGGAGGGGATGCAGCCCCACCAACCCCATCATCAGGGGCTTCTGGCCTCGGGGGGGTGAGAGAATAAACCCATGTGGGCTGAAGCCCCAGCAGGGCCCTGGGTGAAGGGTGGATTATGGATTTGGAGCCAGTGGCCTGGCCAGAGCAAACTCACTTCAGGTCGTACTCGTTGGGGTTGAAGTCCTGCCGACGGCACGTGTCCTCCAGGACCTAAGGGTGAGATGCAGGGGTGAGCCAGTGTGTCAGGCCTGGTCACCCCAGGCGGGGCAGGCAAGTGCCACTGAGGCAGCTGAGGGCACAGAGTCCACCTCTTGCAGAGCCCGTTGGCTCCACAGGACAAAGCCTATAATACAAGTGGTGGACCATCCACTCAGCAGCTCCACACACCTCACCTGCAAATCCTGCTTACTCTCTCACTGGGCCTGCTGTGTCAACTCAGTTCTGCGGGACCTTCCACACCAGGCCCTCAACAACTGGCCACCACAGGTATCTTCCTCCACCCCCAAAGAATAATGTTCAAACTCCAAAGAGAGCCAGCTCCAGGAGGTCCTGGGTTCCCCACTCGACGGAAGCCCCTCTTTCATCATGCTCTGCACACACCGAGTTGCCATTCATTGGCTCAGCCCCCTTCCCCACCGTGTCTTCGCGCCGGCCCCTACATAACAGGGCCCAACAAGCATTTCCAACATTATGGGTTCGACATGGGCCAGCTGCCGGGTTAAGGGCAGCAAGTGACTCAGCACACGCCGCCACAGCGCACCGAGCCGGAGGGTGACCCTAGAGTGGAGACATGGGGCTGGGACCCTCGGGGTTGGGCTCGGAGCGCCGCGGACTCGGATTGGGGTAGCGGGGGCCGCGACTCCAGGCATCCCCTCAAAGAGGCTGGCCAGCCCCCATCCCCACGCGCCCGGAGCCCGACGCGGAAGAGGGCGGGCCCGCCGCGCCATAAGGCCGTTCATTGGCCACAGCAGGCCCCGCCCCAAGGTTCCCTCCCGGCCCCGCCCCCGCGGCCCTCGCAGCAACCGCAGGAGCGGCCGGCGCCACGTCCCCGCCGCCGCGTCTCCGCCTTTGCTCGCCCGCCGCCCGCCCGCGGCCGCACCTGCAGCAGCACGGTGCTCGGTGTCACCTTCACCGTGTGGCGCCGCCCGTTCGGGGCAAGCACCGACACCGCGGAGCCCCCGCCGCCTGCCGGGGCCGCCATCTTCCGCTCACGTGACCCGCCGCCCGCCCGGCGTCAAACAACTTTATCTGCAACAGCCGGACGCACAGCCTCGCGGCCTCGGGGGCGGGGCCTGGGATGGGGCGGGGCCAGCGCGCCTCCGGGTCCGCCCCTGCGTGGCTACGCCCCCGACGCTTTTGTGGGCCCACCCCTACCCCCGAGCGCGCGCCCGACACCTGAGCGCAGTCACACCAGCGCGGCCACGTGGCCCTGGGTCCGGCGTGGGGTGCCCTAGGCTCCCTATCCCCTCCAGCCCGTGTTGGGTCCCACTGCCCCCTTTCCTGCCCCATCTGGTCCCTAGGCGTGAAGCCAGGCTCCCGCACCTCTGTGGAGTGAATGCCTGCCGGCCGAGGGGTGGTGTGAAAGTCTGGGAGCAGCTTTGGGGAAGGGCCCGCCAGAAACTCCAAATCAGAGAGCAGATTCGGTGAAAGTCTGCGACGAGCATTCTGACTCTCCGTGCTCTCACTGTTTCCTGTGACAGAACTTGTCCTCCGATTCCAGCTGCCCAAGTCAGTGGAAGGTACCGGGAGGAGGGCCATGTGGATCCTGCCACCTTTTAGGAGTGGGTGCTGCAACGCGCCCTCATGTAGCTGACACATCCGTCTCACCGGCAGCCTCATACTGACCGCATGTGTATGCGAGAAAACGGGAAAGCTTCAGGGTAGCCACAGCTCCAGGGCCACCCTTAACAGTTTGCCTTACAGTCCTATTGGACTGACTGTGCAACCTCAGTGCCTCACCCAGCCCCCACATTGGTCACTATCAGCCAGTCCCCTCTGAGGAGAGGAGCCGCACAGGATACAGGGCAGAGAAGTTTTCTGGCTCAGAGTCAGCTTCAGTTGACTTGCCCCTCCCTTCCCACCTGCTCGCGGGGTCAC
>SJXQ01006550.1:114427-126487 GCA_006408695.1 Aepyceros melampus
CTGGTGCTGGCATTAGGAGATGGGAGAGACAGAGCAGACCTGCCTCCCTTAGTAGCCTGGCTGGGTGTGACCTTTTGAAGATGAAGCACTACAGACCAGGGTCTGTGAGGCATCCATGAAGCAAGCCCCGGAGCCGACCTCTTGATGCTGGACACAGCTTGAGAAGCGTCCAGAGGCTGGAAACGCCCAGCAGAGGCTCCCCTGGGACAAGGGATAATTTCAGGCCAGGGCAAAAATTCAGGCTTGACATACCAGCTCCTCACCACAGCAGGAAGGGCTCTTACCTGTTTCGTGGCAAGTTTGCCACGGATTAGAACTCACAAGCCTGAGTCAGAACTCCTCCGTTTGCTCCATGAGGAGGCTACCTCCCTGGGCTTGCCTTCCTGAGCTCCTCACTGCAACTTGGCACCTTCCCTCATGGCCTCAAGGCCTCCTACAGGGGGTCTGGTTACAGCCTTGAGAGTGTGATCACAACAGAGGTCACAGAGATGACTGTGGGGTCAAAGATTATCTTTGGGGAGCATGCAAGGTCCTAAAGGGGAGTCCTTTCTTGGTGCTCATAGTTCAGCTTCTTTTTGTAGCTCTTATTTTTTATTTCCAAATTTGCCATTTAAAAAAATTACATATCTTTATATTAATATTTACAGCAGCTTTATCTAATAGTCAAAAGCCGGAGTGAACTTAAATGTCCTTCAACAATGCGGCACATGCACACTCGGAGCACTGCTCAGAAATCAAGGGAATGAATACTGACTGCAACCTGGGTGAGTCACGCTGAGTGAAAAGAGCTGGTCCTGGAATTTCTTGGTGGTCCAGTGGTTAAGACTCCACACTTCCACTGCAGAGGATGCTGATTCTTTCCCTGGTTGGGAAATTCTGCATGCTGCATCATGTGGTGAAAAAAAAATAAAAAAGAGCTGGTCCCCAAAGGCTGCAATTGTATGATACCATTATGGAAAGGACAGTGTTTACCTTTTTTCTCTCCTGTTAGTATGTGCATATGTATTTATATTTTAAAGTAATTGATGAGGGACTTCTCTGGTGGGCCAGTGGTTAAAGAATCCACCTTGAAATGCAAGGGACGCAGGTTCACTTCCTAGTCAGCAAACTAGGGTCCCACATGCTACTGAGCACTGCAGTCACTGAGCCACATGCTCTGGAGCCCGTGTGCCACAACAAAAGATCCCAAGTGATGCAATTAAGACCCGACACAGCCAAATAAATGAGTATTGTTAAAAAAGAAAGTAATAATAAAAAAAAAAAGTAAGTTGATATCTAGGCCCTTTCTCCCCAAATACTGCAGCAGCTGCTCCTAAGAACTAGGACCTTCTTCTGTTTAATCATAACCCGTCACCACATGCAACAACCATGGATATAATGATATTATCTAATGATATATCTACACAGTCCACTTTAGAATTTCCCTTGTCCCAAAATGGTCCTTTATAGCTGGTTGTCACATTGCATTTGGTTGTTGGGCCTGTTTACACTCCTTTAATCTACCTCAGTCCTGGGAATTCCCTGGTGGTCCAGTGGTTAGGACTCTGCACTTTCACTGCTGAGGGCATGGATTTGATCCCTGGTTAGGGAATTAAGATCCCACAAGCTGTGTGGCACAGCCAAAAATAATAATAATAATAACCACAGTGCCTCTGTTTTTTGTTTTGTTTCTATTTTTCATGACATTCACATATTTTAGAGCCCACAGGCTGGATCTGCATGATCTTTTCCTAGAGTTAAACATTCAGGGCAGTGAGGCAATGTAGATGACAGCCTCTCAGGAGCTCCAGGATTTCAGTTTGTCCCATTAGTAAGGATGCAAAGATTGAACCTCCTCATTCCAGGTACCTTGTAAACTGAGTAAGCTGTGTGTGGAGGTAATTCTTTGAGAGCACAAATATGTTTTTCTAAGAACCACTGACCCAGTGGTTTTAGCACCAACTGATAGTCCTTGCCTGAATCCATCATTACATTTATGGAGCAAAATCACAGTCTTGCAATCTTATCATTCCCTCTATATTTAACAGGCATTTTCTGATTAAGATTTTTTTTGATTCCTAAATGTTAATATGAATCCTTGGATTCTTTTTCTTCATTCAGTTATTCTTTTGATGCTAAAATTTGATCCACATTTGACCAGTTAGACCCTCCGTTCAAGATGGCTCCTGTGCTTGTTTGGGGCGGTGGGGAGGACAGTGACTTTTTATTTTCATATTATTTCAAACTTAGAAGTTGCAAGAACAGTACAGAAACTAAATCCTGCACGCATACCCCCTAGACACACCATTTGTTTGCATGTTGCCCATTTGCTTCATCATTTCTATGTATATTTTTTTTCTCTTTGTCACTGTGTGTATATATATCTTTTTTTTTTTTTCTGAAACCATCTGAGAGTAAGTGGGGACATTGTACACCTTTGCCACTAAATACCTCAGTATGTATTTCTGAAGAAGGGCCACTCTTACTTCACCACTGAACTATGATACAACATTGGGAGATCTTTAACTGATACAACAATTTGAGCTACTCTGCAGTCACCTGTAGCACTCACACCTTTCCTGCATCTTTTTGACGTTTCTGTTGTTCTCTGAGCACTTCCTCACTTCAGCCACAAGAAGGTGTCTAAAGCTTACCCAGGTTGTCCCTGCCCCAGCCCTGAATGCCATTTCCCAAGGAAGCCCTAGTCCCTTTTAGAGGGGAGTGGGATTTAGCAATCAAGGTCTGGAGTTGAATGTGTTCATTGCTACCAGGATGCCTCTGCTTTGTAGGCCCCCTAGGAGACAGAGCTAGCACCCTGAATTCACCACCCCTTAGTCTTCCTCTTCTTCCCTCCTTCCATATTTATACTTGGCTGAACTGTATGACAGACTGGTTCCAAATAGGAAAAGGAGTAAGTCAAGGCTGTATATTGTCACCCTGCTTATTTAACTAATATGCAGAGTACATCATGAGAAACGCTGAGCTGGATGAAGCACAACTTGGAATCAAGGTTGCCGGGAGAAATATCAATAACCTTAGATATGCAGATGACACCACCAGAATGGCAGAAAGTGAAGAACTAAAGAGCTCTTGATGAAAGTGAAAGAGGAGAGTGAAAAAGTTGGCTTAAAGCTCAACATTGAGAAAACTTAAGATCATGGCATCTGGCCCCATCACCTCATGGCAAATAGATGGGAAACAGTGGGAACAGTGGCTGGTTTTATTTTGGGGGGCTCCAAAATCACTGCAGATGGTGACTGCAGCCATGAAATTAAAAGACGCTTGCTCCTTGGAAGGAAAGTTATGACCAATCTAGATAGCATATTAAAAAGCAGAAACATTACTTTACCAACAAAGGCCCATCTAGTCAAGGCTATGTTTTTTTCAGTAGTCATGTAGGGATGTGAGAGTTGGACTGTAAAGAAAGCTGAGCACAGAAGAATTGATGCTTTTGAACTGTGGTGTTGGAGAAGACTCTTGAGAGTCCCCTGAACTGCAAGGGGATCAACCAGTCCATCCTAAAGGAGATCAGTTCTGAGTGTTCATTGGAAGGAATGATGTTGAAGCTGAAACTCCAATACTTTGGCCACCTGATGCGAAGAGCTGACTCATTTGAAAAGACCCTGATGCAGGAGGAGAAGGGAATGAGAGGATGAGATGGTTGGATGGCATCACCAACTCAATGGACGTGGGTTTGGGTGGACTCCGGGAGTTGGTGATGGACAGGGAGGCCTGGCGTGCTGCGATCCATGGGGTCGCAAAGAGTTGGACACAACTGAGCTACTGAACTGAACTGTATGAATTTGTAAATATTAAACCATTTTCAATATACAAAAAAAGGCACAACCAAATAAACCCTTATCCACAGTAAGAACCCTTTTTCAGCAGCATCAACATATTTATTAATTTACTCTGTTCCAAAATGCCCTCCAAATAGCTTTGGAATTACTATAACAATCCTGCTACTAACCAAACGCACTAAGGAAATCTCAAGATCTCTTTGTAATTTTTTTGTCCTCAGAGTATATCACACTGAAATTCAGAATATGGTGTTCAAAGCTATTTGAATTCTCTTTTTCCTGTGTGGTTATGTTGATTTGGTATACAATAAGGAATAAAAAAATCATTTATTACTGAATTTTAGGGTCTTTTTCATTCTTTTTCTATGTAATATTTTGATTATGGAAAATATTCATTTATTTGAGTTAAATATTATTTGATTCAAAAGTTATAAATATAAAATGACACATAGCCAGAAAAGGGTCACTCCCTCTTCATCACTCCTGCTGTCACCCGCATAGGAAGTAATCTTCCAGTTCTGCAGTAGCCCTCCTGTTTTTCTGCAAAGATGAGCATATGCATGCATCAGAAGCTAAGTGGACACAGAGGCAGATTCTCTCCTTTTTACACAGCAGGTAACACAGAACATACCCTCATTTGTCTTCTCTGCAGCCTGTATGACTCACTCTGGAACCTCGTCTAACTCTGCTCCACTTCACCATATGGTACATCCAGAGCACAAAGTCCTGGATGTTATATAGGTTAGACACTGGTCAAGGTTGGGGTCCAGGCTCTCTTCCCTGCACCAAGCAGAGCTTTGACATCTCCTGGCTGCCTGGGGCTCTATTCTTCATCTGTAAAGCTAGACCCAGGGAGGTGGAGGCTCATTGCAGATGAGCCAGACAAACATCACAGGCAGCGATTCCACTCAGTGTCTGTGGGAAATCTTGAGCCAGGTCAGAAGGTGAGGCCAGAGTCCTCACCCCAAGCTGCCCAGACTCCCTTCAACATTGGCCCAGGACCCACCTGAATGCTGGGGTGAAGGGGCAGTAATAGGGGTTATTTTCCCCAGTGCCCCTGATGGGACCAAGGCTGTATCTTCCAAAGAAACAATGTCCCAAACTAGTTCTCTTAGAACTTCAGGTTGTAGGTTAAGGTTTAAAAGCCCCTGGCTGAGCTGACCTGGGAATTAAAGCTCCTTCCACCTGTCTCTTTGGGAAAGTTGTGGCTCATTCTCAGAGCAAGTGGCTTCTGAGGCTCCTCTCAGCTGGACCTGGGGAGGCTCAGCCCTGCCTCACTCTGTGCTTAGACTCCAGGTGAATTCATTTAAAATATACATAAAGATATATATGAGAGAGAGATAATTGTAGTAAAATTGCAATTTAAATTTAATAAGTTTAAAATCTACTTTCCAACATAGATTCTCTGGGCGATTTTCTATATTATCATGCAGGCTTTCCACTGCCAAAGGAAAAAAAAAAAAAGTAAGTTCCTGATGGCAGCCTGCTGTTCACCCTCAGCACTCTCCACCTCACGGCCACCCGCTCAGCCCATTCTCCAGGCCTTTCCTCAGCTGCCTCCCATCAGAAGGGTGATGCCCACAGGTCACCTGCTGGGAGGCTTCCCTGACAGTTTCCCACCTGCTGTCTTCTGCCTTGTTTTCTCGTTTTCTGCCCACTCCTGACCTCACATTGTGGAGTCCCTTGAGCAGCTGTTTCCATCATCTGCCCCCTTACCCCCAGCAGACAAGCCTGGGACAGGGCTTCGGTGAGCGCATGTGAGATCGTCAGGGACCCCCAACATGGACCACCATGCATGGAGCTGCCCCACATTTGGTCTCAGTTGGTGGCCTCCGGGCCGGGCAGACACCTGGACAGGTAAGAATCTTGGCTCTTACTCATACCTGCAAAGGAGATCACACTGTTAATTTCATGAAATTAGTTCCATTTCTAAGCTGCCACCAGCCGGCAGAAGAATCAACACCCTTCACCCAGGAGCTTGCTTGGCTCTCTGTGTCCTCTGAGAAGTGGATCCTGACTCCTGGGTGGAGGGTGGTGGTACTTCTGCAAGATGGTGAGAGGAAAGTGCTCAGCATAGCCCCCACTGCCCCGCCCTCTAGCCAGTTCTGTAAGCAAACACAGTGGGATTTGGAGAGGACAAGGAAGCCACCTTCCTGCTCCTCCTCACCTCCTCGTCCCTCCCAGGCAGCGGCTTGACAGCTGTTCCCAGGATCTGCTTTGAATTAAAAAGTGGTGTAGCTCTTTAAGAAAAGCATCCGCCGCCCCCGCCGCCCTGCTGCCCCCTTTGAAGTCGCTGGCGCTGAAAGGTTCCCAGTGGCAGATCTGAGGGTTTGTTTCTGCCTCCCCAGAGGCCCGTGCGGATCACAGGGTGAGAGGGAGGGAGGGCCGAAGGTCACATGGCCTGCAGCCGCTATTGCAGCCAGCGCTGAGGACCTGCAGGCTGCTCGGATGGAGACCAGCCGGCTGGAGCTCATTAGGGCTCAGCAGAGCCAGCAGCTGGGAAAGCTAAGGAGGAGCTGTTTCTGGCCCTCTCCACAGGCCTGGGGCAGCCTGACCTCCCCCGTGCCCTCTCACCTATATAGTGAGGAGCATGCCCTGGCACTTTGCAGACACTCTAGTGACACCCCCAAGAAGCCCCATCTCCACAGATGTGTAGGAAGCCCCTCCCATCCCCATCACCTTCCTCCCCTCAGCTTTGGAATGTGGCTGGTCCCAGGGGGACCCTAGTGGACCCTGATACTCCATAGTTAGCCCAGGTCAGCTGTGGGTTGGCATCCAGGAGAGTCCTTCAGCCAGGATTGCCTACCAGCCAGGTGGGGCTGTGTGGGGAGGATGGGCTAGGGTCAAGCCTGGGGCAAGAAAACCCTACCAGTCCTCCATTCACAGGCATGGGAGGGCAGGGCTTGCGGCAGAGTGACCGGCACATCTGGTACTCAGCTTCCTCCTTCAGCCCTAGGGGCTCTCACCCCTAAGTAAAGGGGGCTCTGATTCCCACGTGCTCCCAGTCCTACAGTGAGGGACGTATGGGCCCCTTCTGCAGGTGACCCCAAGGCTGCTCAGGCCAGGCCTGCAAACGGCCACCTGCAAACAGGAGAGGACAACTTCTGACATCATGCCTCAGAGTTGTTTGCAAAGGCCTGGAACTGACCAGGTGGCCCAACCCCTGTACCAGACGGCTCCAGGTGATGGGCTTTTCTCATCAAGGCCCCAGGATGTGAAGCAAAGGGGGTTCCTGCTGATGGAGAGCGGGGGTCGGGGAAACCAGGCGGATTCAAGCTCTGCGATTGCATGACTTCAACTTGAGGCCCCTCCCCCAGCTCAAAGCTAGCTGTGGGCTCTTGGGTGGCTGGGGAGTAGGGCCTCCATTCACGGCAACCACTGGTGGGGGTTGTGGTGGTCTGCCCCACTTTCCTGCCCTCTTGGGCCTCAGAGGCCAGCAGCTGGGATGCAGAGCAGCCCAGGTGGTTGTGCAAGGCGGGGCGGCTGAGGCCAGCAGGGAACAGCTGGGCCCCAGACGGCAGGCGGCAGCTGCAGCCCAGAGCAGCCTTGTGCTGTTGGAGCCCTGAGCTCAGGGCCCTGGGGATCCCCAGGAGGGAGCCGGCTGTGTGATACGAGGCTGACCCAAGTCCAGGTAAAGACACTGAGTCTGGAGCCGCTGGACATCCTGAGACCCTGAAGGCCCAGTTCAACAGGTGGGATCCCCTGCACCACTGACTGCCCTCCACCATACATTCCTCCCCAGGGCCTGCTGGCCAGCAGGGACCCCAAGGCTGCCCCAACTCGGGCTCTAGCTCTTGTTTCCCAAAATGTTCCATCTCTGATGCCCCTTCCCAGAAACTGGGCACATGTGGACACATATGGACAGGGATTTCTGGGTGGCTCAGTGATAAAGAATTTACCTGTGATGCAGAAGACGCAGGAGATGCCACAGATTCGATCCCCGGGTCAGGAAGATCTCCTGGAAGAGGCTTGGCAACCCACTCCAGTATTCTTGCCTTAGAAAATCCCATAGAAAGAGGATCCTGGCATGCTCCAGTCCATAGGGTCGCACAAAGTCAGACACGACTAAAGTGGCTGAGCATGCGTGCGTGCCACACGTGGACCAGTCTCATCAGTTCCTTCTGTGCTCCCTCCCCTACAACTTCCTCCCCAAAGGGCCAGCCCTTGAACCCCCATCCTATATCTAAAGATGGCACTTCAAAAGAGGCAGAGGCTCACCTCTGGGCTCTCATTTTCCTAGGCCTCCTTGGACCTGGCATGCATAGGATCTAAGCTTGGCTAGAAGCACCTATCGCCCACCTGAATGGGAACCAGGAAGCCAAGAGACAGGAACGATGCAGAAACTACCTGGACATGGCAATGGTTTGGGGTGGGGTCGGCAGAAGGGTGAGTCCCACTCCAGCATATCTGGTGTCCATGGGCCATTGTTCCCGCTTTTTCTCCTCAAACTTGAGTGTCAGCCCTCCAGACATCACACAGCCTCCTGTGCCCAGGACGGCGTCTGCCTTGGTTCCTGAAGAATGGTTGGCGTCCACTGGGGAGCAACAACTATCATTGATCATGTGCTCACTGGCCTATACAAGTCCTGCCCCATTTCATGTTCCTATGACCCTGGAAGGCAGGTAGTATTCTCGTCCCCACCCTACAGATAATAAACCTGAGGTTCAGAGAACCAGCTGCAGTCCCAGCAGGGGCAGATGTAGGCTCTCAACCCCACGGCTACATCTGTTATTGTGTGGGTCCCATATACATCTGTCTAATAAGTGAATAGTGGCATGCACATCCCATGTCCCAACAGAATCTCCAGAGTGGGACCAGCCCACCGCATTCACTCACCTACCCTCCTTCCCTGTCAGTTACCTGGTGCTTCAGGCCCAGCCTGCTGACCACCACTGGTCAGACCCTTAGGTGTTTGGGGTTTGTTTGTGTTTGTTTGTTTCAGGTAAAATTCATAATATAGAACCACTTTAGGGACTTTTCCTGGTGGTCCACAGTTAAGAATCTGCCTTCCAAAGCAGGGGACATGGGTTCAATCCCTGGTCGGGGAACTCAGATCCCACATGCTACAGGGCAACTAAGCCCACGCACCACAACCAGAGAAGACCTCATGGGCCACACATGGAGAAAGCCCCCGTGCTGAAAGGAAGAGATCTCATGCTGCACTGGACATCCAGCACAACAATCCCAAAACAAAAGCAAACAAGAAAACCCTTAAGGTGCGCAATCCCATGGCACTTAGTACATTCACAAGGTTGTGCAACCGTCACCATAGTCAATTCTAGAACATTTTCATCATCCCAGAAAGAAGCCCTGTACCCTTTAGCAGTCACTTCCTGCCCCTCCCTGCCCCCTGGAAATTAACAGTCTGCTTTTCTGCCCCTATGGGATTCCCTGGTGGCTCAGAAGGTAAAGAATCTGCTGCAATGCAAGAGATCAGAGTTCAATCACTGGGTCGGGAAGATCCCCTGGAGAAGGGAATGGCTACCCATTCTAGTATTCTTGCCTGGAGAATTTCACGGACAGAGGAGCGTGGCAGGGCTACAGTCCGTGGGGTCACAGAGAGTCAGACAGGACTGAGCAAGAAAGGTCTTTCTATCTCTATTGATTTGGTTACTCTGGATATTTCATGTAAATGGAATCATAAGATAGGTGGCCTTTTGTTTCCAGCTTATTTCACTTGCCTTATTGTTTTTAAGGTTCATCTATGTTGAAGCATGTGTCAGTACTTTGTTCCTTTTCGTGGCTGAATAATAGTCTGTTGTGTGGATGGACCACATTTTCTTCATCCATTTTATTCATTATGGACGTTGGGCTGTTTCCCCCTTTTGGCTACAGTGAGTACTGCTGCTGTGAACAGTGATGGTCAGGCTTTTGTCTGAACACCTGTCTTCATCTCTCTTGGGATTATACCTAGGCGTGGAACTGCTGAGCCATGTGATAATTTTGTATGTAACTTACTGCACAGCCACCAAACTGTTTCCATAGCAGCCATACTGTTTTATATTCCTGCCAGCAATGCATAGGCTCTAGTGTCTCCATACCCACACCAATGCTTGTTGTTTTCAATGTTTTCCTTTGTTTGTTTTTGTTTTGGCTGCACCACCTGGCTTGCTGGATCTTAGTTCCCTGACTAGGAATTGATCCCGATCCTTGGCAGTGAAAGCACTGAGTCGTAACCACTGGACTCCCAGGGAATTCCCTGTTTTCCATATTTTTTATCACAGCCATCCTAGTGGGTGTGAGGTGTTATCTGAACTTCCACTGTTCAGTCCAGGGTCCCTTTCTTCCCACGTGTCAGGGCCACGGCAGCGTCTAGGCTGAGTGCAGGCAGCCTGGAAACTGAGGCCAACCTGCTATCCTGAGGATCTCCCTCCCAGATTTTGGGAGCTGAAGACAGTTGGAGGAGTCCGAGATGCAGAAGGTAAAGCTGGCCCTTGAGGGACAGAGCCAGTCTGTGAAAGTCGAGAGGAGAAGGAGGTATGAACAGCTCCAGTAGGCTCTCAGGAGCTGTTGCCCCCAAGAGTTGGGGTCTGGAGTCTAAAGCTTTAAAGAGGATGTGGGAAAGGCAGAGACACGGAAGGACAGAGAAGTTCTGGGGAAGGCTCTTCACTACTGCTAGTAGTGTTGAATAAAGCAAACAGGAACTCGTTTTGGTCAAAGTGCAGGCTAAATCTCATTACAGCAATGCCAGCGAGTGCAGCATGCAAGCTCCCCCCCACACTGGAATTCCATTGGCAGTCGTAACTGCCATTCCCGCAGCGCTGAGCACTTTCACGCATGGGCTCCTGTAATCCCACAACAGCCCTCTGATGGAGGTACGGTCGTTGCCCCGCTTTAAAGAAGAGGAAACGGAGGCACACAGAGAGGTCATGGAGCTTGCCCAGGGTCTCCTGCCAGGAAATGGCTCAGAGCCAGGTCCATGTGAAGCAGAACTCTACGCAATCCTGCCATCCGGCTGGAAGCAGCATTTCCCTGCCTGGGACTTAGAATAACAGACTCTTAGACGGAGAAGGTTCCTGGGGCACGTTCTCTCCAATGCCTAGGAACACCTTCAAATGGGGGAATCTGTCTTTGAAGCGCCTGCCTCTGGCCAGTCCTATGGAGGGCCTGACAACTTCAGTGTGGCAAGAGTGGGTTTTTGAATGAACAGAGCTCACACTCAGCTCTTCCACTAGCACTTCTGAGTCTCAGGTCCCCTCAGCAGGAAAACAGGTGCCCAGCTGCCCCATGGGTGCTTGTGGGGAGGCCCTCTGTCCCAGTCTGCCCTCTTCTCCATTGCGTGACTCCAGCCAAGGCTGACCTCTGGGGCACCTCAGCCTGATATGAGGCTTCGAGGTTGAAGTTACAGTTTCAGCCTCACAGAGAAGCTCTCAAGGGCCCTGTCTGGTCTCTCACTGTGTCTTCTGAGAGACCGCTGGAGCAGGCTGCTGTGTGTGTATGTGTGGGGTGGGTGTGGTAACTGTTACCCCACAGCTCATTACCCTTCCCCGGGGACTGCTGAGGAGGACAGTGCTCGGGGCCAACAGGGCAGGAGGGGAAGGCAGGGGCAGGGGTCTCTAGTTGGCCAGAGGCTCTGGCAACCTCTCTTCTCCTGCCTCAGAGGGGCTGCAGGTGCCTGCCTCCCTGGGGACATAGCTTCCCTACTGCCCTAAGTCAGAAGGGAGCTCAGGAAGCTGTGCCCCAAGCTCCAGACCCCTGTCCTGAAAGGCAAGGTCTATTTCTTATCTTTAAATGGCTTAATGACATCCGCGAAGCTGTCGCTGGGAGGGGAAACCAAAGCTGTCTATGGTGCTTTGTGTGTGTTGTGTGTAGGGCAAATAAATGCCCCTTTTTTTTCTTTTGTCTGTCCACGCAGCCTGGAACAAGCCCCTAAGTAAGCAGCTTTCCCCACACACACACCCCATTTTGGATTCTGAGGAAGACTCTCCTTCTGTCCCCAGTGAGGTGCGCTGGGAAGGTGAGATGAAGGGGCAGATACACTTTATTGCTCGGAGGTCACTGAACAGAGACCAAGCCGGCAGCTCTTCCATCCTGGCCGACGCCCCGGTGTCGGCTGGGGCGGGGAGAGGTTATTGGGGGTCTCTGGCACAGGATGCAAAGCCAGAGCACACGCGGGGAGGAACCAGGACGTCACCCCGAGGCCCACCGACCTCGGTAAGAGGCGGCGCCCCCTCTGCCCCCACTGCCTCCGAGGGCCGCCCAGAATCTGTCCACCCAGGCGCGGGACAGGGCGACTCCCCCGTGGCGCCGTGCTGCGGCGCCCAGTCCCTGCGGCAGGTCG
>SJXQ01006550.1:130108-156104 GCA_006408695.1 Aepyceros melampus
GCCCCCACAGAGGCGGGGCAGGGAAGACAGCACTTCTGGGGAAATACAGACGTTCAGCCTTGTGACTCCCTCTAAGTCTTTGATAGTGTGTCCCAGGGTGCCCACCCCCAGCACCCACTGCCTGGCTTGTCCATGGCTGGCCTGACCCTGGGGGAGGGGGTTCCTCGCTCCTAGGTGTTCCCCGAGGAAGGGCCCCCAGCACAGTCTTGTGTACCTGACCCACCTTCCTCCAATTTACCCCTGCCCCTGTTCCCATCCCGTGGAAGACCCTCCAGACACCTAGCTATACTTGACCTCCTTCCAACCTGGGGATGGGAGGACTGGCTGTCTGTCCAGGCCACCACTTGAAGCCAGCTCTCCTTCTCTGTGCAGATGAGTACGCCTTCATGGGCACCCTCATCATCCGGGAGGTTGTGCGAGAGCTCCTGGGCAAAGGGCTGAGTGGGGCCAAGGTGCTGCTGCTGGCAGGGAGCAGGTGGGCTGGGCAGGGGCTGGGGTGGGAGTGTGGATGGAAGGGCGAAGATGGGGCTGAGCCAGGGCAGACACGTGGCCAGGAGGCTCAGCAACATGGGGCATCTCTGAGGTTTGGCTCCCGAATGCCATGTGGCTGGAAGCTGTCCTGCAGACACTTCTGGCTCCATGGTTGTTGGGTGTGAGGGAGGCTTTGGATCACAGTGACCTAGGCGGTTGACTAAGGGCTAGCTGTGGACCAATGCACCGCCAAGGGCTAGGGTCCCTGCAGGCAAGATCACACCCGCTGGTCATCGTATCCCAGTGGGCATGCAAGGGACTCAGGGGTCGTCTAAGGAACGGACAGAGGGGCCTGGACCACAGAGTTCACCTTCATTTTCAGATAAGGGAACCGAGTCAGAGAGTGAGAAGCGGGGGAGGGAAAGAGGGGTGGGAGGAAGTGAGATGGCCCGACACTTAGCTCTGTGTCAGTGCCTGGAGCTCTGCCAGCCCTTCTCTGCCTCCAAGACCTGGAAGGGCCCAGGGGCCTTACACACGAACCCAGAACATGGGGCAGCTCAGAATGCTCTTGGCTCCCTGTGCCCTGGGGAATGGGCTGGGGCTGGGCAGGCCTGGTGGGTGAGTGTCCTTCCTCAATCTGCCCAGCTTGACCTCCCACCTTCCCTGCAGCGCGGGGGGCACGGGGGTGCTGCTAAACGTGGATCGCGTGGCCGAGCAGCTGGAGGAGCTGGGCTATCCAGCCATCCAGGTGCGGGGCCTGGCTGACTCCGGCTGGTTCCTGGACAACAAGCAGTACCGCCGCACAGACTGCATCGACACCATCACCTGCGCGCCCACGGAGGCCATCCGCCGGGGCATCAGGTGCCCCGGGAGGGAGGGCCCATTCTGTGCAGAGGGCCTGGGATTGGGTGGCATCGGGGTGGAGGAGCTCGTGGAGGCTGGGTGGGAGGTGGGCGAGCAGCCTAACCTGCCGTGTGTGGCCTAGGTACTGGAAGGGGGTGGTTCCAGAGCGCTGTCGGCGCCAGTTCAAGGAGGGCGAGGAATGGAACTGCTTCTTTGGCTACAAAGTCTACCCAACTCTGCGCTGTGAGTGGGCATGCAGGGCGGCGGAAGGGGCGGTCGGCCGGGGGTGTCCAGCCTTTCTGTGTCTGCTGGAAACCCAGCCTGGAGTCCAGTCCTCAGAGGCTAGGCTTGGAGACCACTGCCACACCCAAGAAGGGTTGACAAAGTCATCTGAGCCTGGCCGGGACTTTCTCAGTTTTAGCACTAAAAGTCCACTCGGTTCAAGGCAAACTAGGATGGTTGGTTACGCTGACCACACCCACGGCGAGGAACGTGCCTTGCAGTTGAATCCCAGTGCTGTCCCTGTGTGGAGCCTTGGCTGTCCCTCGCCAGCACCACACTCGAAGCAACATAATCGCCATGTTTTGGTCAAAGCGGAGTCCTGGGAGCCAGGCCAAGGTGGGAGGAGGGAACGAGGCACCTCTTCAAGGCAGCATGCCAGGGGAACTAGTCGCCAGCACTCTGCAGCCAGAGCCTGGCTGGCCTGTGAGCCTGCTGTGGAGCTGGCTGTGCCTCCGCCCCTGGAGCCTGGGGTGGAGGGCAGAGCTCCGAGGCGAGGCCCAGCTGAGCCATCCCCCCAGGCCCGGTGTTCGTGGTGCAGTGGCTGTTTGACGAGGCCCAGCTGACTGTGGACAATGTGCACCTCACGGGGCAGCCGGTGCAGGAGGGCCAATGGCTGTATATCCAGAACCTGGGCCGTGAGCTGCGGAACACACTCAAGGATGTGCCGTGAGTGTGTGGGGACCCCACTTGGCCCCCCAGATACATAGTAAACCACTTGACTTGAAAAGAGAGGCCGCAAAGATGGAAAACAGGAAGCAGCCCAGGGGTCCTTGAGGTGATAAACTGCAGTCAATGTAGACAGAGGGGTACTACCCCGCTAGAGACGGGCGAGCAACTGAGCTGCCAAAAGAGGAGGAACTGTGAATGCATGTTACCAAGTGAAAGAAGCCAGTCTGAAAAGGCCACGTGTGTCATTCCAACTCTATGACGTCGAACCCAAGTCTTGTGCATCTCCTGCACTGGCAGGCGAATCCTTTACCACTGTGCCACCTGGGAAGCCCCTGTGACATCCTGGAAAAGGCAAAACTATGGACCCAGTAAAAAGATCAGTGGTGGCCGGGGTTGGGAGAGAGAGGTATAAATAGGTGGAGAACAGTAGATGTTTAGGGCTGAGGAACTGCTCTGTATGGTACCACAATGGTGGACACATGTCATTACAGTCTTAGTAGTGTTAGCTGCTTAGTCATGTCCGACTCTGTGACATGTAGCCCGCCAGGCTCCTCTGTCCATGGGATTCTGCAGGCAAGAATACTGCAGTAGGTCGCTATTCCCTTCTCCAGGGCACCTCCACAACCCAGGGACTGAAGCCTGGTCTCCTTCATATAGACAGATTCTTATCATCTAAGCCACCAGGGAAGCCCACATGTCATTATCCATTTGTCCAGGTTCATAGACAGTACAACTCCAAGGATGAACCCTGATGTGAACTACAGACTCTGGGTGGTGATAATGTGTCATCTAGGCTCATTGTTATAACAAACATAACAACTGGTGGGGGATATTCATGATGGGGGAGGCTGTGCGTGTGTAAGAGCAAGGGATGGAAAAGAATCTATGCCTTCCATTCAGTTTCAATGTGAACCTAAAAATTCTATGAAAAACTAAAGTCTATTAAAAAAACAAATACTCACCTGTCCAGCAGAGCCCCCACTCTGAGCAGGATTTGGAGGCAGAAAGGGACAGGGGTTAGTAGGGCACCTGGGAGCTGGTGGGGATAAGGCCTGGGGGGAGCCACTGGCCAACCCAGCAAGCGGCAGGAGGGAAGTGGGAGCCAGGTAGGGGACAGCCTCCCAGGAGAGGAGCTGTGACCTGTGTGCTTTGGGGTGCGGAAGGAGCTGAGGTGGGATGTGGTTGCTCACAGGTTGCCTTCTCCCCAACAGGGCCAGCTTTGCCCCCGCCTGCCTCTCTCACGAGATCATCATCCGAAGGTCAGTGCCCCCTGGCCCCAGGACAGCTCGTATCCATGGCTCTTGATCCAGACATCTGCAACGCCCCCATCCCCAGCAGGCCTAGGCCTGCCCACCAGCCTCCCCAGCTCTGGCTTCTTCTGAGGGTTTTCAAAACCGCTTGCACAACCAGCTGTGTGGCAAGAACTCAGTGGTGGCAATGCCGTCTCCTGCTTAGGCCACACCCGAGTGATCCCCAGCCTGGGTTTCTGTCTGCAGCCACTGGACAGACGTCCAGGTGAAGGGGACCTCACTGCCCCGGGCGCTGCACTGCTGGGACCGAAGCCTCCACGACAGCCACAAGGCCAGCAAAGCCCCCCTGAAGGGCTGCCCCATCCACCTGGTGGACAGCTGTCCCTGGCCCCACTGCAACCCCTCATGCCCCACCATCCGGGACCAGTTCACGGGGCAGGAGATGAACGTGGCCCAGTTCCTGATGCACATGGGCTTCGATGTGCAGACGGTGGCACAGCAGCAGGGCCTGGAGCCCAGTAAACTGCTGGGGATGCTGAGCAGCGGGAGCTAGGGCCCCTCGCCCCGGCCATCCCCCTCCAGGCCCTCCCGCCCAGGGAGCCAGAAGCACTGGATTCCTCAGCCTCCAGCCCAGAAGGCACCCTCCCCCAGCCCAGCCCCCCAGCCTCTCCTACCCTTTTGTATTATTTTATAAAGTGACTTTTTTATTAATTTTTTTAAAAAAAGAAAAATAACAAATATATAGTGAATGATATTGTTTTGTAACATATTTTTTTTAATAATGAAGAAAAGATAACAAAAGAGCCTTACCCTGTAGACGTGTTTATTTGAGGGGGCACTTTGCCTGCTTCACACCCCGACCTGAGCCGGACCCCCTACAAACCCAGGGCAGCAGGGAGAAGCTGAGAAGGACTCCCGGGCCTCCTGATCCCCAACCCCTGCTCCTTCTGTTCATCCTTTCCACACACAGCAGTAACGGGCCTGTCTCAGACAAGCCCCCAGCATGGTTTTAAGCTCCCTTTCCTCTTTATTTTGATCTTGGGGTGACATTCACGCCACACCCCCTCCATTTCTAAGGGCATGACTTGGCGTTTGTACATCTACAATGCTGTGTCTCCAACAGCAACCTCCACTTTCAAAACTTTATCGCAAAACACTCCCTACCCAGCTAGCATGTTCTTTGAAGTTTGTATTGTGTTTATTTTCACAACATCACACATGCCCATGGTCCAGAATTTGAAAGAGGCAGAATTTTGGAGGGTGAAAATTCTTCCTCTAGGCCAGCCCTTGGCTCTGCTTCTGTGGTTAGTCCCAGAGGACACAGCCTCCCCATAAACACATACATGCACACACACAAACACACACACACAATCTTGTCCTTCCACATGCGACTGCACACCACACACTCGTTGCCTGGTTTCTACCTCCCGCTGCAACTTGGGGCTGAAGAGAACATTCCCAGTTTTTCAGGAAGCTCTGTGCTTCATACCCTCTTCAGGTACAAAGGGCCGCGTGACTAGTCTGCGTCAGCGCCACTGCACACAGGCTCACAGGCCGGCATCTCCATGGAGGCACCCCGAGGTGGCATGTGCATCAAAGATAGTGAGCCCCTGTGGGTTTGTGACATACTGATAAGCACCCCCTCCGAAGGTGGCCAGGTCAGGACTCTCCAACAGACCTGACTTCCTCAGCGTTCCCTGCACTAAGTGCCCCCCACACAGGACACCCTGATTCCCCCAGGTGCCCAGCAAGTAGGTCTTATTACAAGCCTCAATTTGCAGATTGGGATACTGAGGCCCTGGGACTTCCCTGGTGGTCCAGTGGTTAAGAATCTGCCTCCCAATGCAGAGGACACGGGTTCGATCCCTAGTTGAGGAGTTAAGATCTCCCACATGCCTTGAGGCCACTAAGCCCCCACCTCCTCCCCACCCCCAGCCTCAGCAAAGGATCCCACATGCTGAAACTAAGACTCAATACAGCCAAATATCTTAATAAATATTAAAAAAAGAAAGAAACTGAGGCCCAAAGAGGCTATGTGAAGGGACAGAGGAAAGACTTGACGCAACCAAATATCTTAATAAAAATTTTAAAAAAGAAACTGATGCCTGAAGAGGCTATGTGAAGGGACAGAGGAAGGATTCATGCCTGGACCCTGCTCCTAGCCTCCGACCACCCAGCCTCTCTCAGGCAGCCTGCAGCTTCAGTCCCAGAGTAGGGAGCATCACAGAAACCCCATCCTCTCAACGGCCCCCCAAGACTGGGAGTGTGCCCTGAGGTCTGACCAGCTCTGGACCCACTGAAGTTGGCTTCCCCAAGGGGAGCTTAAATGGCCCAGTTGCGGTTTCTTGTTTTGACAGGTCCTGTGGGAGGCCACAGAGTCTCACTGACCCAGGGAGACCGTGAGGTCAGGGAGGGATGTGGCCAAAGGCTGGAGATGAAAGAAGGGGGACCCTGAGGTGGCTGCTGGCTTGAGGAGCAGCCTCTTTTTGAAGGGGCATGAACAGGGTTCCCAGCATGACAGTGGGCTTCCAGTGGGAGAGGGCTCAGTTCAGTTCAGTTCAGTTCAGTCGCTCAGTCGTGTCCGACTCTTTGCAACCCCATGAATTGCAGCACGCCAGACCTCCCTGTCCATCACCAACCCCGGAGTTCACTCAAACTCACGTCCATGGAGTCAGTGATGGGGGCTTGGAGGACCCAAAAGGGGCCTGGCCTTCACCTACCAGGGGAGACTTGCATGGAGGGAGGGGTCCATGCTGCGGTCAAAGCTGGGCCTCTTGGGGAGGGACCCCAGAGGCGCTGGCTAGAGGCCAGTTCTTTGTGCGGAGAAGGGCGGCAGGTGGTGACATCAGCACAGACAGATGCCTTACTCTGTGTGAGGTAGACTGAAAAGAGTAACAGGGTGGCTTTGTGTGTTTTGGGCGTGCCAGGCCCACTGAACATTATACTTGTGGGTTAGGCCCAATGGGATTTCACCAAATGAATAAATCCTTTCTCCCCATGTTCCTGACAAAGAAAGAAGGAGGCTTAGCTTACCTCCAGTGTCTGCGCCTTACTGCAGGTGTTGTTGTTCAGTCGTTCAGTCGTGTCTGACTCTTTGCGACCCCATGGACTACAGCACGCCAGCCTTCCCTGTCCTTCACCATCTCCCAGAGCTTGCTCAAACTCATGTCCATTGAGTCAGTGATGCCATCCAACCATCTCGTTCTCTGTTGTCCCCTTCTCCTCCTGCCTTCAATCTCCCCCAGCATCAGGGTCTTTTCTAATGGCTTGGCTCTTGGCATCAGGTGGCCAAAGTACTGTGGCTACCATTGGCAAAATGAGCCTGGGACTCATAAGGAGAGTGAGTGATGCCAAACATGTAGTGTTCAGGGCATGATCAATGTGATAGGCAGAACTGTCTACCCTGACGTCCCAACTTCTTCTATTTTTCTTTTCTTCTTTTGGCTGAGCCACATTGCAGGTAAGATCTCAGTTTCCCAACCAGGGATTGAACCCATGCCCTCTGGAGTGGAGGTGGCCAATTCTTTTTTTGTTGTTTTTAATTTAATTTTTTTGGCTACTTTGAGTCTTCATTGCTTTGCCCGGGCTTCCTCTAGTTACAGTGAGCAGAGGCTACTCTTCACTGCGGCACTCAGATTTCTCATTGCAGTGGCTTCTCTTGTGCAGAGCATGGGCTCTAGGGCCTGAAGACTTTAGCAGTTACTGTGCTCAATCTCTAGAGTGCATGCTCAGTAGTTGTGGCATACGGGCTTAGTTGCCCCGAGGCGTATGGAATCTTTCCAGACCAGGGAACAAACCTATGTCCCCTGCACTGGCAGGCAGATTCTTAACCACTGGACCACCAGAAAAGTCCAGATCTTGGTCTCTTACACCGTCTCCAGTAACAGGAACCAGGGCTTCTTCGAAAAAACCTGGTTCTAATGCTGGCAAGAAATGCGCAGGATGAAACTGGGATATCTTGCAGTGCCTGCAGTGAGGAGGTGCTGAAAACAAACCCTAACCCCCACTGATGGGGTATGTCGGGGACACTTGGAAGGCTTTGAGCAACAGAATAAAAAATGTAGTTTTGGATTATAACCCAAAACATAAAATGAATGTCCTCAAGTCGATCCTGATATAAGTAAATAATTGAAGAAAGTTAAGTAGGGGAGAAAAGATCAACCTCTTTGCAGCATTCCAAATAATTTATGTCTATACTGTCCCCTCAAGGAGGGGACACACTCCCCTTAAGTGTGGGCCATAAGTGTGGGTCCCCTCCCCAGAGAGAACAGGATGGGAAGGGGGAGAAAGAAAGAGGAACTCCTCAGAGGTGACACCTGAAAGACACCTCAGCCAAGTGATCGAGGGCAAAAGGTGAGGAGTGATGTTGAGAGCACAGCCCTGATGGGACATGATGAGAAGGGCACTTCCCCTCTTTGGTCTTCCTCCCCAAACCCACAAGCCCAGACTAATAACGAGAAAAACATCAAACAGGCCAGCGGAGGGACAGTCTGCATCACTGCCCAGCCCTCCTCCAAACCATCCGGGTCATTCAAACCAAGAAAGTCTGAGAGACCCTCCTGGCCAAGAGCAGCTGAAGGAGACGTGACAACTACTCGTCATGTGAGGTCAGGACAGGTCCTGGAGCAGCCGGGGCCTCATGGGAGGGCATGAGGCTAAACCTGAGGAAGCCTGAATAAATGCAATAATAATGTATTGATGTGATATGCCAATGTCTCATTAATTGTAACAAATGTTCCGAAAGATGTTTCCAATAGAACACACTGGATGTGAGGAATATAGGAGCTCTCCCAGTCAATTTCTTCTGTGTGTCTACTGTTGTTCTAGAAAATAAAGTCTATTTTAAAATTTTGTAAAAGCAAGTTTTTTTTTGGCCACACTGTGTGGCACATGGTGTCTTAGTTCCCCGATCACGGCTTGAACCCATGGCCCCCGCAGTGGAAATGCAGTCTTAACCATTGGACCTCCAGGGAAGTTCTTTATTTTTATTTATTTAAAAAAAATTAAAGAAGCTTTTTTTATTTATACAAGAATATAAACCTAACCATGTTTAGAACTGTAGCAAAATGTACTTCATTTTTTTTTAAATTATTTTCTTTTCCTGGTTTAGGAAGTAATAGCTATTTCATTTAAAACTGGAAAAATACTGAAAATCCAAAGAGCAGAAGCACCCGCTGCCCCACACCTTGGAGGTATGGCAGGGCATTCTCGGGCGTTTACCCAGCCTTTCTATCTTCGGATACAGATGTGCCACGGGTCCTTTAGTCTCCCTAAAGGACTGCCCCTGTGATCTCCTGCCTCGTCACTCTGCTCTTCTACAAGGTGACCTCAAGGCAGCCTGAGAGTACCTCACACGGATGTTCCTTAGTCTACTCACCAGTCCCTACTGTTGAACTTTAGGTGATTTCCAACCAAACTCACTTAAAATTTTGTTTGCATTTCCACAGTTTGAGAAGTTGTCAATCCAGAATCACTGTGCTTCTATAATTGTGACACATTAGCGAAAGCTCAAAAACAGAAGACATTGTCGCCAAGCAGCCCAGTGGCCAACCAGCTGGGAGTCGGTGTCTAGAACCAGAAGCACGGCCCATGGCAGGGTCCAGGGCCCACCACGGGTCCAGCCGTGAAGCACTTCCCTTGACCACGGTGGGGCCCAGAGCTCCCCCGGGGCCTCATGGGTGGGCAGAGCCCGACCGGCAAAGGAAGAAAGATGACTTTGCTGTGATTTGTTCTCAGATTCTCAAGGCCTCTTTCAGAAAAGGAGCTGATACTTTTTTAAATTGAAATATAGTTGATTTACAATGTTGTGTTAGTTTCTGCTGTACAGTAAAGTGATTCAGTTATACAAATACGTATGTATTCCTTTTTTATTTACTTTTAAGGATAATTGCTTAAAATACTCTGTTGGGTTCTACTATATACCAACATGAATCAGCCATAGGTATATGTATGTCCCCTCCCTTCTGAACCTCCCTCCCACCTCACACCCGCTCCCACCCCTCTAGATTGTCACAGAGCACCAGATTTGAGCTCCCTGCATCATACCGCAAATTTCCAGTGGCTATCTAATTTTATATATGGTTGTGTATACATTTGAAAGCTACTCTTTCCGTTTGTCCCACCTTTTCCTTTGCCCTTCCTTCGTATTTCTGTCCTCTATGTCTGTATCTCTATTGCTGTTCTACAGAAGGGTTTCTCAATACCACCTTTCCAGATTCCATGCTGCTGCTGCTGCTAAGTCGCTTCAGTCGTGTCCGACTCCGTGCGACCCCATAGACGGCAGCCCACCAGGCTCCCCCATCCCTGGGATTCTCCAGGCAAGAATACTGGAGTGGGTTGCCATTTCCTTCTCCAATGCATGAAAGTGAAAAGTGAAAGTGAAGTCGCTCAGTCGTGTCTGACTCTTAGCAACCCCATGGACTGCATTCTACCAGGCTTCTCTATCCATGGGATTTTCCAGGCAAGAGTACTGGAGTGGGGTGCCATTGCCTTCTCCCCCAGATTCCATATATATGCATTAATATACGTTATCTGTCTTTCTCTTCCTGATGTACTTCACTCTGTATAATAGGCTCTAGGTTCATCTACCTTATCAGAAATGAATCAAATGCATTCCTTTTTATGGCTGAGTGATATTGCACTCTGTATATGTACCACTACTTCTTTATCCACTTCTCTTTCAATGGATATCTAGGTTGCTTCCTTGTCATAGCTGTGATGAACACTGGGTACGTGTCTTTTTTCAGTTATAGTTTCCTGAAGGTATAGGCCCAGTAGCAGGATTGTTGGGTCATATGGTAGCTTTATTCCTAGTATTTTTAAGGAATCTCTATACTGTTCTCTGTGGTGGCTATATCACTTTGCATTTCCACCAACAGTGCAAGTGGGTTCCCTTTTCTCCACACTCTCTCCAGCATTTATTGTTTGTAGATTTTTTGATGATGGACATTCTGACTGGTATGAGTTGATATCTCATCGTAGTTTTGATTTGCATTTCTCTAATAATGAGCGAGGTTGACCATCTTTTCAAGTGTTTATTAGCCATCTGTATGTCTTCTCAGAAGAAATGTCTGTTTAGGTCTTTTGCCACTTAAAAAAATTTTTTTATTTATTTGTTTATTTTTGGCTGTGCTGAGTCTTTGTTTCTGTACAGGCTTCTCTTGAGTGGCGGCAAGTGGGGGCTACTCTCTAATTGTACTGCACGGGCTTCTCATTGTTGTGGTTTCTCTTGTCGTGGAGTATGGGCTCTAGGGCATGTGGGCTCTAGAGCACAGGTTCAATAGTTGTGGCGCACAACCTTAATTGCTCTGCGGCATGTGGAATCCTCCCAGATCAGGGATCGAATCTGTCTCTTGCATTGGCAGGCAGATTCTTTACCACTGAGCCACCAGGGAAGCCCCTTCTGCCCACTTTTTGATTGGGTTGTTTGTTTTTCTGGTACAGAGCTGCATGAGCTGCTTGTATATTTTGGAGATTAATCCTTCCTCAATTGTGTCATGTGATATTATTTCCTCCCATTCTGATGGTTGTCTTTTCACCTTGTTTATAGTTTCCTTTGCTGTGCAAAAGCTTTCGAGTTTAATTAGGTCCTATTTGCTTATTTTTGTTTTTATTTCCATTGCTCTAGGAGGTGAGTGATAGAGGATCTTGCTGTGATTTATGTCATACAGTGTTCTGCCTATGTTTTCTTCTAAGAGTTTTATAGTTTCTGGTTTTTAATCCATTTTGAGTTTATTTTTGTGTCTGGTGTAGGAAGTGTTCTCATTTCATTCTTTTACGCATAACTGTCCAGTTTTCCCAGCACCACTTATTGACGAGACTTATTGACGAGACTTATTGACGTCCTTTCTCCATTGTATATTCTTGCTGTCTTTGTCAAAGATAAGGTGCCTATAGGTGCGTGGGCTTTACCTCTGGGCTTTCTGTCTTGTTCCATTGGTCTATATTTCTGTTTTTGTGCCGGTACCATACTGTCTTGATGACTGTATGTATGTATTCTTTTTCCATTATGGTTTATTACAGGACATTGAATATAGTCCCCTGTGCTATACCGTAGGACCTTGCTGTTCACCTGGGAAGCCCACACGTGGGCACAGCAGTCACTTAAGTGGGTCAGGAAAAGCTGGGCCCAGGAGAGGACTCAAGTCTGGACATAGCTCCCTGGCAGGCCCAAGCCAGATGGCTGATTGCAGTTCTAGGCATACCCATGCAACCACAAGGTGGCTGCTGGAAGCTGGGCAGCTCAGGCCAAGCAGCTTCAGTTTCCTCACATGGAGAAGAAAAGTAAGGATGCCAAAGGTGGGCACTTTGCTTCCCAGAGAGTTCCAACATATGGTACTGACTTTGGCTTGACTGGCATCTGAGATTCCCTCACTGAGGTCTCCCCTTCCACACACACACACTCACCCCCATCCCCAGGACAGCACCCACTGCCACATTCAGGCCTGCAGGCCAGCCACACCAGCCACAGCTCTCACCTGGTCAGGCCCAGATGAAAGACTCCAGGCTCCGAAGGGCCAACTGGACTTCGAGTGGGGCCAGGTGGAGGGCTAGTTGGCATTCCTGGGCACTCCCGGACAGCCACAGACGCGGGTCCCAGGATGCCACTTCACCTGGGCTCCATACCCTCACTCAGAACCTGGTGGCCCCAACCACTTTCAGGGGAGCTTCTCAGGAGCTTCTCAGCCAGGCTTCCCAGGATGGTCGTGCTGTTGTGCCTCGCCTCTGCCTAGCACTTGTCAACCCATTGTTCAATTTGATTTCCAGGCTTCTTGTGCCAGAAGATGGAGGCACAGTGCAGTGTCTGATTTTGAGGAAGGGGACCAACTTCCGGTGGAGAAGGCCAGTCAGGTGCCTATCTTACCCGCCACGCCAGCCACAGAGCGCCTGAGAGGCTGCCTCCTACCTGCACAGGTGTGCTGGTATCCCTGAGCAATGGGGATACCCCAAAGTGCCCAACGCTTCAGGTGCTACAACCTGAACCCCTTTGGTTGGGGGTATGAAAGGAATGGAAGCAGGGGCCAAGAGCACTGCAAGGTTGATGCCCCAAGGACAGTTTGTGTGGTCGAGAAATGTGGGCATGTTCACTGTTAGGATTTGCTGAGCTATGAACTTGGGCTGAAGTTGGCACATGTCTGCTTGAGATAAACTAAACCATCCACTCTGTGCAAGACTTCCTTCCAGGTTTCTCTGATCAGGGGGCAGAAAGGTCTGGAACCAGCTTCTCTGTACCCCTGAAGCCTAAGGCCCTGTGCTCCCCTCATTCCCTTGTCCAGGGTCAGGAGCACCAGCTGCGGATGCCTAGAGAGAGGAGGTGGGTTATCCTTCCTAAGGAGCTCCATAAAAAGTTTGTCTGGTGAGACCTCACTGCCCACCCTGCTCTATTGCAGTGTCTAGACACTGTCTCAGAGAGCCTGCAAAGCCCCCGAACAGCAACAGGAATCCTGTGTTTACAATCATGTTAACTGCTCTGGAAACATCGCCAACAATCATGTTGTTGGATGACCAGCACAATTCAGCTTTTAAAGGGGGTGTGTGTTCATGGAGAACATTGCCCATAAGAAGCATAAAGGGATGCCAGGATGCCTGGGAGAATCACAGGGGCACGAGACATGGACACCACCCCAACCAGATGGTCAAACTTCTTACTCTGGATGTACAGCCATTGTGATTCTCCTGACAGGTGACATCTCCCACATGGTTTTCCTGCCAAGGGCATTTAGCCAGGATCTAAACATGAGCAAACAGACAGAACGCACTGAAAGACCACCAATAAAGCTGCCAGCTGGGACATTTTTAAAAATCAGTGTTATGAAATATATATTAAAAAAAGAGAGACTATTCTAGAATAAAGGAAAGTGAGAAACAAGACAGCTAAATGCAAAGTATAATTCCAATTAAATCCTGGCACAAAAACTTTAAATGCTATAAGGTGTATTTTCAGGACCGGTAGGGAAAACTGAAAGAATGTGTATTATGTGCTTAGTCTCTCAGTCATGTTCAACTCTTCACAACCTCATGGACTGTAGCCCATCAGGCTCCTCTGTCCATGGCATGGCGACTCTCCGGGCAAGAATACTGGAGTGGGTTGCCATTTCCTCCTCCAAGGGATCTTCCCAACCCAGGGATCGAACCCAGGTCTCCCGCATTGCAGGCAGATTCTTTACCGACTAAGCCACCAGGGGAGCCCATGACTGTATTAGGTGATCATTCTTCAATTTCCCAAGTGTGGCCACTGAGTTCAGGTTCTGCAGGAGAACAGCCTCACTCTTAGGTGTCCATGGAAGTATCTAGTGGAGAATTGTCACATTGCCAGAATTAATGTTATTATTAATTATTAATGGAGGTCCAGAGAAACAGCATGAACAGGGCAAAATATTAATAAGTCTTGAATCTGGGTGAAAGACATATGAGTTTTCATTGTGCTATCTTGAAACTCATCTGTAAATCTGAAACTTTTCTAAATGGAAAGTTGGGGGAAATACACATAAGACTGTGCTTATAACTGTCTCTCTGTGTCAGAAGGGATAGGTTCTAGGACCACCCCCAGTCCCACCACCAGGATACCAAAATCCATGGATACCCAAGTCCCTGTATAAAATGGCATAATATTATGCACTTCCTCTCGTACACTTTATTTTATTTTTTTTTATTTATTGGCCACACCTTGTGGCTTTCAGGATTTAATTCCCCAACCAGGGACTCAACCCAGGGACACAAGAGTGGAATGCCAAGTTCTAATCAGTTGAACACCAGGTAATTCCTCTCCTCAATACTTTGAACCATCTCTAGGTAACTTATAATACCCAATAAAAATCAATATTCAAGCAACTGAACCCAGGTGATAGAATAGTAGGCAAATTAATTACACTTTTCATGTGTTGATTGGGCCTGAACAAAAACTACTTTCACGGACAATTTTTTTTTTCCTTTTCAGAAACATTTCATATATTTTAAATATTTTATTTTAAAACTTATTTATTTGGCTGCGCTGCCCTAGGTCTGGTTGCGGCATGCAGGATCTTTAGTTGTGGCACGCAAACCCTTGGCTGTGGTGTGTGGGACCTAGTTCCCCAACCAGGGATCAAACCCGGGCCACTACATTGAGGAGGCCACAAAGTCTTAGCCACTGGACCACCAAGGAAGTCCTTATTGTTAATATTTTAGGCTAAAAATGGGAGAGTTGAGTTTTTCCTAGGGGTTTACATGACTAGGAGGATCAAGTAAAAAGTTCCATTATAATTCCCACAGATAAAAGCTAAAACTCAGCCCCCAGGTCAGGGTGAAGAGAATGAGGGTGGGCACCTTCAGGAGAAGGGTCTCCACTCCCCTTCCCCGCCACCTCCCAGGAATCAGAACTGAGTGCTGGCTGAGGGACGAGGACAATGGGGTCCTGACACCATCCCAGCTCTGAACCAAGCCCCGTGGGCCTCCCAGATAGATCGCTGCCTCAGAGTGGCTGCTGCCCTCTTCTCTCTGTGCCCCTCCCCCAGCACTGCCGCCCAAAGCTGCTTGAGCTGGGGCGCCTGGTCCCTTCTGCTCTTTTCCCTCCCCCTCTCCCCCGGGCAGTGGAGCTGACTGACCGACAGAAGCAGGTGCTTCAGAGGCGGAGGTGGTGCCAGCGGCCAAGGGGTTAATGGCTGCGGTTTGGCGGGACGCAAGGGTCAGATGTCGCTCTGGGATGGGGACAGGCACTCAGGCTGCTATTCTGGGGCTCTGATCCCGGTCGCCTATTTATAGCGCTGGGGGGGCCTCGGCACCCCCCCACACACAGGCGGCAGAGAGGCTGCTCTGCTGCAATGTCACCAGCGGCGTCACCACCACTGCAGGCTGCCGGCCCTGCCACTGCCGCAGGAGACAGAGCCGAGAGAGACCCCAGGGTTTCCGGGCACTGTGTGAGGTGAGGACGCGGCTGGCCACATGGGCAGCACCATGGAGCCCCCCGGGGGCGGCTACCTGCACCTGGGTGCCGTGACATCTCCCGTGGGCACGGCCCGCGTGCTGCAGCTGATCTTCGGCTGTACCACCTTCAGCCTGGTGGCCCACCGGGGTGGCTTCTCGGGCGTCCAGGGCACCTTCTGCGTGGCAGCCTGGGGCTTCTGCTTCGCACTCTCCGTCCTGGTGGTGGCCTGTGAGTTCACCCGGCTACACGGCTGTCTGCGCCTGTCCTGGGGAAACTTCACGGCAGCCTTTGCCATGCTCGCCACGCTGCTATCTGCTACGGCAGCGGTCATCTACCCACTGTACTTCACTCGGCTGGAATGTCTCCCCGAGCCCGAGGGCTGCACGGCCAGGAACTTCCGCCTGGCAGCCAGCGTCTTCGCCGGGCTCCTCTTCCTGGCCTATGCTACGGAGGTGGCCCTGACCCGGGCCCGGCCAGGCCAGGTGGCCAGCTACATGGCCACAGTGTCAGGCCTCCTCAAGATCGTCCAGGCCTTCGTGGCCTGCATCATATTTGGGGCACTGGTCCATGATAGCCGCTATGGGCGCTACGTGGCCACCCAGTGGTGTGTGGCCGTCTACAGCCTTTGCTTCCTGGCCACAGTGGCGGTGGTGGTCCTGAGTGTGCTGGGTCACACAGGGGGCCTGGGCTGCCCCTTCGACCGTGTGGTGGTGGTGTACACCTTCCTGGCCGTGCTCCTCTACCTCAGCGCTGCAGTGATCTGGCCCGTCTTCTGCTTCGACCCCAAGTACGGTGAGCCTGGGCGGCCTCCCGACTGCCCAAGGGGCAGCTGCCCCTGGGACAGCCAGCTGGTGGTGGCCACCTTCACTTACGTCAACCTGCTCTTCTACGTCGCTGACCTGGCCTACTCCCAGAGGATCCGCTTCGTGCCCACCTTCTAACATAACAGGTGGCAGCGCCCATTCATCTCTACTCTCCAGGGGCTCAGGCATCATGAGAGGACCCAGGTGAACCCAGACCCGTGAGGACGAATTGGAGGGAGGCGGCCAAGAGAGCCATGCCTGGGCTTCTGGCAGTGCTCAGTGGTGCAGCTCAGGGAGGTACAGAGAGGTGACAGAGAGGCAGGGAGGGCAGGAGGCCATGAACAGGTCACGGGGGAGGAGTCTCGCCACGCAACTCCCACTCTATCTCTCTGTCTTTCTATCTCTCTGTCTCTGTCTCTCTCTCTCTTTCCATCTCTCTCCATTTCCTGGCACGCCCTCCCTTAGTGCTGGCCCCTGTAACACATGAGAAGCCTTTGAAGCAGGCACTCTTGTGACCCACTATGCAGACGGGGACCTTGAGACCAGGATTACAAAGTTGGCCCAAAAGCCTATCCGTGTCTGGAGACCACATCTAGGTTGAGTCACCTAAGTAGAGTAGAAGAGCGACAGTTCCCAGAGGTGTGGGAAAGGGTCAGAAGCAAACCCAGGAGAGTGCCAGAGCCAGGTCAGCGGAGGGGTGTGAGAAGGTAGTGCTTCCTCTGGCCTTGGGGAGGGGCAGTTTCTGGAACTCTGGAAAGATCCAGGCAGATGCCTTCCTGCTGGGGTATCTGTGCCCGCACGAAGAGAAGGAGCCAGGAACTAGGACCCTACCTTGCCCACGTCTGGTGGCCACAGCCTTGGAAGCCGTACAAGGACTCTACAGTGGTCGCATAGGGCAGCCTCAGCAAGCTAGAGACAGCGCAGGCTTGGAGGGGCCCATGGCGGCCAGCAACACTGCTAAGGGCACAGCACGCTAGGAAGACACTGGGTTCTCACCCACCAGGGAGTCACCAGTGAGCCCCCAGCATCTACCCCGATGTAGCAGCGCCTGCTGTACCTGCCAAGGACCTGGGGGCCTGGCCTGGGGCAGCCCTGATCCAGAGGAGGACCAGCTTGGGGCGGCCACTGAGACACGAACCTGGGTACCAGACACCCCCTGGTGCTCACCAACGACCTCGCTCAAGAGTTCCTTTGCCTGGTAGCTGACCACCAGGGCCTGCTGGGGCCACCGCTCTCCACACTCCAGCCAGCTTCTCCCACTCAAGGGCCCAGACTGGGCCAGCTTGGAGCAGACCACTAGCTGCCCAAGCACAGTAGCTGCTCAGCCCATAGCCTGGCCTAGGGCCTTGAGCAGGAAATAAACAGCAACGCTGATTTGCACTGAGTAGTTTCTGCTAAGGGGGTGGTGGCCAGAGTGGGTGGTGGCCACCTGAACCTCCTGGGCCATCTGCCAGAATGTTCCCCGAGAACAGCCTAGACTAGACCTGGCTGAGGAAGGAGGCAGCCGTGGGCGGTGAGGTGGGTGCCGGGATACTGGGTGGCGGGGGGCAGCCTCCTCAAGAAGTAGTGGGTGACAGCAAGGGGAAGATGGGGGTGGGGAGGTCTCAGCACTCACCACCACCACTGGGGTTTCCAGGGGTCCTGGGCATGGCAATGGGCAGAGGGGCCACTACACTCGTGGTAGCAGAGCCCGAGCAGCTTCTAGGCTCAGGGTCCAAGGGCTCCCTGTGCTGGCGCCACGCACAGTGAGAGAGACATGGCCTGTCTGCCCACCAGGGAGGGCACACGCACAGGGGCCCTTCACCTGCGGAGGCCCGACTTCAGCAGCAGATTCAGGAGGGGGCAGGAGCCCCTGTGTTCCAAGGTGTCCTGATGTCCCTGCTGACTAAGGAGTCTGGGGGTTGGGAGCATGTTGCTAGGTGACAAAGGCACCTATGGGCCACACCCTTCCCAGCCCACAGGGAGGCCTTTAACAGTTTTCCTTCCTTTTCTAACCCAGTTTCTGAAATGAGTTATCTGTCACACGTCCCTAGTTTGTTCACTGTCCTGTGATCTTCTGCTCCCAAAGCTCCATCCACTCTAAATTTCAAAAGTCCTGAGCGGGGAGACAGAGGAGGAGAGGGGTTCCAGGGCTCGAGATAAGCGTTGCAGATGTCCTCTGTCTCCCAGGAGGCTGCACTGGAGAATGTCCTCATGATTTCACTCCTTGGATCAGAGGACTCTTTCTTTTTGGAAGAAGGAGTTATTTGTTGTTGTCACGTGAAAAACAATGCTTTTTAAAGGATGGACTCTGTTCTCTGATGATATGTGCGTGCGTGAATGCTAAGTCTATGGCTCCTCTAGCCATAGAATTCTCCAGGCAAGAATACTGGAGGGGGTTGCCATGCCTTCCTCCTGGGGTTCTTCCATACCCAGGATCAAACCTGGGTCGCTTGCATTGCAGGCACATTCTTTACCCACTGAGCCACCTAGGAGGCTCCTTCTCTAATAACATACAGTCAAAACATGGTAGGATCCCCGACTTTGCATCTATGCGTTTGAGCCTGGGCCACTCCCTGAGCAATCCATTCTGGACCGGAACTTACAACAGCTCCTCCCTTAGAGGGTGAGGACTGAACGTCACGATAAACACAAGGAGGCCTGAACATCTGCTGTGTATACGAGCTCACTGCACAGTGGTCTGGTGGTGTCAGTATTGGTCATTATTATGTCAAGAACTCACAGCCCTGCTTTCTGGGGCACAAACATCCAAATACATTGAAATTACATTTCAGAACAGCTTGTCATCATTTAAGATACAGCACCAAAAAAAAAAAAAAGCAGCTCATCCCCTCCCCTGGTAGGGGATGGGTTGTCAATGAGGATCGCTTCCTACTTTTGCTCTTAACTTTGCTACTGACTGGGACTCCAGACTATTCTGAACCCCAAAAGCAAGCTCAGTTCAAATGAGCCCTGAGCATGTCCTTCACAAAGATAACTAGAGTTCTTTTGAGAATCTTTTGAGAATCCAGGGCCAAAAGATTTCACAGACCCTGCAGACAAGATGTCAAGAGACATGGGGTGCTCTGTGGGAACTTAGGCCATTAGGAGGTCATCTTCCTCCATCCACCGGTTGACTGCTACCCACCCTGAGACCCTGTTTGGGGAGGGTCACGATGGTAATAGGCCAGTGACCCCCAGAGCCATGTAGTTTTAAAAGGGCACCAGAGCTTGAGACTATGGAGGGGAAACTGTAGTGGGGAAAGAAGGGGTACAGCTCTCAGCGGGAGGGACCCGGACTTCCCAGGTGCCTCCCAGTTTGGAGATTCTGAGAAAGCCCGGGGCTGTCTCTCCAGTTTCCACACTTCCAGATACAATTAAAAAAAAAAAAATTAAGTGACAAAATACAGTATCAAAATAGTGTTATACCTTAAATGCTATTTGACAAATTGTTTTCAATCCCCCCTTCCCGAAAATAAAGCAAGAAGCCTAGCAAGTAATTTTTTAAAAAAGCATTACAAGAAAGAAAGGAAAAAATCCTAGCTAGTTGTACTCTTCCATACTCGATGATCAAGTTAATAACATGTCTGGATTCACAGCGAGCGAGAGCCGCGTCCTTGTGCAAACTACAGGGCCCCACGAGGGGAGCCGAAGCCCAAAGCCGCTCTTTGAGAACCCGGCTCCTTTCGCCCCTCCCCCACCGCTCTCGGTCCCCAGGAGCGGTCCGGGTTCGGGTGGGTAAAGGTCCAGAGCCTGGGCTGGGGGTAGCTGGGTGCGGGTTCTCAAGCCCGGGAGCGACTGGGCCTGGGGGCGGGGGCGGGGGGCCCGGGCTAGCGGATGATGCAACGGCCCTCGGCACCTCCCGCGCCCCTGGATTGGCCGGCTCCAAGGCGGCCGCGCCGCGGATTGGCTGGGGCGGCGGAGGTGGGGCCCCCGGGAGTGGGTGCCGCGTGGCGGGCGCGGCGCTGCAGACTAGGGGCGACACGTACAGGGTAACTGGGTTATCGGGGGCCAGGCTGAAGTCGGGCTTGGGCGGGTGGTGGTGCTCCGGGAGGGAAATGTGGGTCCGTGCCCTCGCCTTCGGCCTAGAGGGGGCTCGGACCTGGGGAGGTGTGGGCGTGGGGAGGGGATTCGGGCGTGGGTGCGTCGGGGCGCAGATGATTCGTCTCCCCACCCCAAGCAGCTGCCGACCTCTTCCGGAGGCGAGCGCGCCTCTCCCTGCTCCCTGTGTCCGGGACCCTTGGGAACCGATCGGGAAGCCGCGGTGGGCGGGGCACCGGAGTAGGGGAGAGTTAGAAAAAAAAAAAAAAGCAGCTCATCCCCTCCCCTGGTAGGGGATGGGTTGTCAATGAGGATCGCTTCCTACTTTTGCTCTTAACTTTGCTACTGACTGGGACTCCAGACTATTCTGAACCCCAAAAGCAAGCTCAGTTCAAATGAGCCCTGAGCATGTCCTTCACAAAGATAACTAGAGTTCTTTTGAGAATCTTTTGAGAATCCAGGGCCAAAAGATTTCACAGACCCTGCAGACAAGATGTCAAGAGACATGGGGTGCTCTGTGGGAACTTAGGCCATTAGGAGGTCATCTTCCTCCATCCACCGGTTGACTGCTACCCACCCTGAGACCCTGTTTGGGGAGGGTCACGATGGTAATAGGCCAGTGACCCCCAGAGCCATGTAGTTTTAAAAGGGCACCAGAGCTTGAGACTATCGGAGGGGAAACTGTAGTGGGGAAAGAAGGGGTACAGCTCTCAGCGGGAGGGACCCGGACTTCCCAGGTGCCTCCCAGTTTGGAGATTCTGAGAAAGCCCGGGGCTGTCTCTCCAGTTTCCACACTTCCAGATACAATTAAAAAAAAAAAAATTAAGTGACAAAATACAGTATCAAAATAGTGTTATACCTTAAATGCTATTTGACAAATTGTTTTCAATCCCCCCTTCCCGAAAATAAAGCAAGAAGCCTAGCAAGTAATTTTTTAAAAAAGCATTACAAGAAAGAAAGGAAAAAATCCTAGCTAGTTGTACTCTTCCATACTCGATGATCAAGTTAATAACATGTCTGGATTCACAGCGAGCGAGAGCCGCGTCCTTGTGCAAACTACAGGGCCCCACGAGGGGAGCCGAAGCCCAAAGCCGCTCTTTGAGAACCCGGCTCCTTTCGCCCCTCCCCCACCGCTCTCGGTCCCCAGGAGCGGTCCGGGTTCGGGTGGGTAAAGGTCCAGAGCCTGGGCTGGGGGTAGCTGGGTGCGGGTTCTCAAGCCCGGGAGCGACTGGGCCTGGGGGCGGGGGCGGGGGGCCCGGGCTAGCGGATGATGCAACGGCCCTCGGCACCTCCCGCGCCCCTGGATTGGCCGGCTCCAAGGCGGCCGCGCCGCGGATTGGCTGGGGCGGCGGAGGTGGGCCCCCGGGAGTGGGTGCCGCGTGGCGGGCGCGGCGCTGCAGACTAGGGGCGACACGTACAGGGTAACTGGGTTATCGGGGGCCAGGCTGAAGTCGGGCTTGGGCGGGTGGTGGTGCTCCGGGAGGGAAATGTGGGTCCGTGCCCTCGCCTTCGGCCTAGAGGGGGCTCGGACCTGGGGAGGTGTGGGCGTGGGGAGGGGATTCGGGCGTGGGTGCGTCGGGGCGCAGATGATTCGTCTCCCCACCCCAAGCAGCTGCCGACCTCTTCCGGAGGCGAGCGCGCCTCTCCCTGCTCCCTGTGTCCGGGACCCTTGGGAACCGATCGGGAAGCCGCGGTGGGCGGGGCACCGGAGTAGGGGAGAGTTAGACTGGCTGAGATAGGGCGGGGGCGGGGGACTCCTGTTGGCGGTGGAGTGGCCAGAGCTGGCACTGTCTGCCTAACTTCTTGGGCTGGCTTCTGCCCCGTCGTCCCGCCTTGTTCTTGCAGAGCCGGTGCCAGCTGAGGGTGGTGGGCGCAGACCTCCAGACACCATGAGCGTGGGCTTCATCGGGGCTGGCCAGTTGGCCTTTGCCCTGGCTAAGGGCTTCACAGCAGCAGGTAGGGTCTATGGCCAGGAAAGGACAAACGTAAGAGGGTGGGCCGGTTACCCTTCCCGAGGCTGGGAGGTGAAGAGGGAGCCGGGATAACATGCCTCTTTTGAGCCCTGTGGGAAACGGCAGCCTTGGGAAGTTTGGAGTAAGGCGGTGATTGCTGTTTTACCCTGGAGTTGGGGGGGCGGTTCTGTTCTTCCTGGGAATGTGGGGGAGGGATGTCAGACCTGGCCTTGAGGGAGGGACTTTTGTCTCCTGCAGGTGTTGTGGCTGCCCACAAGATAATGGCCAGTTCTCCAGACATGGACCTGGCCACCGTTTCTGCCCTCAGGGTAGGTGCAGGGTTGGAGGGTGACTGGGCGGCTGTCCCTCTGGAGGTTGGTCAGTATTTCTGGAAGCCAGTGACAGCCTTGACCCTGGAAGACTAGGATAGGGGCCCCAGTGGGCGGCACCATGCCGCAGTCCCCTATGCCAATGAGAGGAGGGTCCCTGGGCAAGACTATCTTAAAGACTCTGCCTCTCGGACTGCAGATGGCTTCCCTCTCAGCTCTTGGGACCTTCATCGGGCACATGTGCAGCTGGTGGGGAAAGGGTGCTGGTCAGGAATGCTGTTCCCTGAGTGGAGCCCCCACAGGGGTCACAGTCACAGTGTGGGGGCCAGGACAGACATCCAGGGGCTGAACGCAGCTTCAGTTTGCCATAGCTGAGTGAGAGCGCCAAGGGTGCTGGCCGGTTCCCATCTCAAGACCACTATCTACAGCACTACTCATACCTGGAGGGCACAGGGCAGGGGTCTAGGCTACAGACCCAAGTGGGCTGGGCCTGGACTGTGGGCAGTTTCCCTTTTCCACCCACAAAAGAGTTCCCTTTCAGAGCAGAATGCTTCCTCCACCTTGGGGTGGGAGTGGCAGAGAATGTCAGCGCCCCATGCCCTGAGCTGCTAGCCCTGCCATGACGACATTCCCAGAATCCTCTATGATGAGGGGCTACGTGAGGTGCTTTTGGCCTGGCGGGGGGATACTGCGGGGGCCGGCCAGCCATGAATCACAGGCTGAGCCTGCCTGGGCGCTCCCTGCAGAAGATGGGGGTGAACCTCACGCACCACAACAAGGAGACCGTGCAACACAGCGACGTGCTCTTCCTGGCCGTGAAGCCACACATCATCCCCTTCATCCTGGATGAGATCGCCGCGGACATTGAGGCTCGGCACATCGTGGTGTCCTGTGCAGCCGGTGTCACCATCAGCTCCATCGAGAAGGTGGGCACTGCGGCTCGAGGCTGGCTCGAGGGTTTGGAGATGGGACAGATGTGTGTGCTGCAGAGGGCTCAGGCGTCCTGGCCTGCTCCACATCTGAGGTCCCCCACCTGTGAAGTGGGTGCATTGGTGCAGCCCGTAGAGCTCAGGAAGTGTTCGGTTGGGTGAGTTGGGTGAGCACATTCACACCCACACCCGCACAGCCTGCAGGGCAAGGGGCTGGGATGGACACACAGCTGGTTTCTCCTCCAGAAGCTGACGGCGTTCCAACCAGCTCCCAAAGTCATCCGCTGCATGACCAACACGCCGGTCGTGGTGCGGGAAGGGGCCACAGTGTATGCCACAGGCACCCACGCCCAGGTGGAGGACGGCAGGCTCCTGGAGCAGCTCATGAGCAGCGTGGGCTTCTGCACGGAGGTGGAGGAAGACCTGATTGATGCCGTCACAGGGCTCAGCGGCAGTGGCCCAGCCTATGTGAGAACTTGGGGCGGGGAGGGGCAAGTAGGCGGTTCCCAGGACCTCAGGGCATGTCTCCCCCCCATCTTCCACCCTCCTCTTTGCTCTGGGCTCCTGCGGGCAGAGCTACTGCAGACCCACTGCACATGGTGGTTCTCAACTACTGCCCACCGACTCGGTCATTCACACAGCAGCTGTTCATAGAGCTCTGGCCGGGCAGTGGGTAGGGCATGGGGAGCCATGAGGTTCCCTGGGGTTGCTGTTCTAAGCAGTGCCCGGAGAAAAATGAGAATGGGCCTGGGACAGCAGCTTAAGCGCTTTCTCCCTGCAGGCATTCACAGCCCTGGATGCACTGGCTGATGGAGGCGTGAAGATGGGACTTCCAAGACGCCTGGCAGTCCGCCTCGGGGCCCAGGCTCTGCTGGTTAGTGTTTTTCCTGACCCTCTGGTGGGAGCCACTCCTTGCCAGGACCAAGACTGATGCAATGGGGCAGGTGGGTGGAGAGTCAGTGGGTGTGGCTGGGATGGCGGGGGCAGTACCCTCACACCTTCAGCCCCTCTGTCTGGCTTTAGGGGGCTGCCAAGATGCTACTGGACTCTGAACAGCACCCAGGCCAACTCAAGGACAACGTCTGCTCACCAGGCGGGGCCACCATCCACGCCCTGCATGTGCTGGAGAGTGGGGGCTTTCGCTCGCTGCTCATCAAGGCCGTGGAGGCCTCGTGCATCCGCACACGGTGGGCCTCAGCCACTGCCCACCCACCTGTCACTGGCTCAGCAGATGGTTATCGAGTTTTGGCCTGGCAGTGGGCAGGGCACGGGGAGCCCTGGGGTTGCAGTGTACAGCATCCCTCACCATCCCCCATCATGCTGTGAGGAGCTGCTGCCTCCCGGGCCCAGGCTGTGCTCCTCATTGTTTCATCACTTGTGGCCTTTTGACCAGGGTGGTCATCCAAGCCAGGGAGGCAGGCCAGGAGGAAATCTCTGTGGGGCTGATGATACCACCTTCCTCTTGGCCTTGCGGGGAGAGTGAGAGATGCGCGGGAGGTACTGGCACAACATCAACGCAGTCAGTGAAAGCTGAAAGAGCAGGGGACAGATAGGTGTGGCATCTTGGCTCAGAGTCCCTGTTGCAAGTTCAGGTCTGCGGGATGGACAGGCCTGTTTCTCAGCATCTCGCCTGCCCTCCAGTCCAAGCCCCCAGGCTTCTCTCCCACTGTCTGACAGTGAGGCTAGAACATGCCCTCTGGGTGCCAGCCTGCAAGGGAGGCAGATGAGGCCCATGTTCCGTGCTCAGGGCCAAGAGGGCTCCATGTCTCAGGTGCTGCTGGTAGATTTGGTGACCCTGAGTGGGGTGAGCAGCAGATGGATGGCAGTGTAGGGGAGGGGTCACTGGCAAAGGGCATTGCAGGGACAAAGGCCCTGAGGTAGGAGTGACAGCGCAGCAGCTTCCTGCTGGAAGCCATGGACTTCCTCCCACTTCCCTCTTGGGCCCCTGAGCTTGGAAGGAGGTGGGGCCCTGGACGCATCCCTCTTGTCTCCCCAGAGAGCTGCAGTCCATGGCCGACCAGGAGAAGGTCTCACCAGCTGCCATCAAGAAAACCATCCTGGACAAGGTGAAACTGGACTCCCCTCCCGGCGCCTCGCTGGCCCCTTCTGGCTACTCCAAGCTGCTGCCCCGCAGCATGGCCCCAGCAGGCAAGAAGGACTGAGGGGTCCAGCCTGCCTGTGGGCCACTCTCTGCCTTCTCCTGGGCTCACAGCTCTTGCACTGGGAGGCTACACAGGTGTCCTCATGTTGATCCATACTGCCCATGGCTTGGTCCACTTGGATCTGCGAGTCATAGCCAGGGACAGGGCACATCACCTCCCAGTGGGAACCTCCATGGTCCCCCAAGTGTGTCCTGGTCCAAAGCAAGGATTCTCTGGCCTCAGCCTCCCGACTCATCCATCCCCAAAGCACGTCGGGACCACCTTCCTCCAAAGTTCAGGAGGCTTGAGGGGGCTTTACCCTCCCCACTCAGCATTAGCTGGCTTCAGCTTGAGTACAAAGGTCAAGGCCCCACCCCTCCCCACCCCCACCACAAAGGCCCACCC
>SJXQ01006550.1:188186-208331 GCA_006408695.1 Aepyceros melampus
GGCCCGGCCATGGGGGACTCGGTGGCAGCGGGTGGCGGGGTGCGGAACGGCAGCACCCGCGCCTTATATCTGCGGCGGGGCGGGGCGGGGCGCGAGGGCGGGCGCCGGGATGCACCGGCCTCCGCATCCTGGAGGGAGAAGCCCCGCGCGGGGTTCAGAGCCTCTTGGGCACAGGAGCACGCTGGAGAAAAATGCTCCAGGGCTTGCGGGGGATGCGACGCCCCCTTCCTCCCCACCCACGCCCACCTCCCCGTTTCTGGCCCACTCAACTCTTGCTGGGAGGCAGCCCCCAGGCCCCTCCCACAGACCTTAGTCCCGACTCAGTGGGAGGAGGGGCGGTGGTGTTGCAGAGCCCTCAACGAGTCCGATGACGGCGCCCCAGCCCCGAGTCACACCCCGGGGACTGTACCCCATTTCCCGGAGACAAGGAGTAGTTGTCTCCCTGTACGCCGGGGACAAGGAACAGTTCCCACCCTAAAGGGAGCTGACCAGAGGACCTGGCTTCTGGAGGAGGCACTGAAATCTAAGAGGGCCGGGGGTGGGGAGGGCAGAGGTGGGTTTCACACCTATGAGAGAAGTTTTATACCACTGATTTGGTCCTCAAACAGAGCTGGCAGGATGGCTCACAGGACAGATGAGGGGAGGCCAGGGAAAGTCGTTGCAGAGGTGGGTACTGTGACCCTGTGCCACAGGTAGAGCTGAGATGATTATGGGGCCTGAGAGGAACTGGCAGAGCCCTTGAGCTTCCTGGGAGGGAGCCAATGGCTGGGCTCTGGGTGTGTGCTGGGCCTGGCAGGCAGCTCTGTGTCCCGCTTGAGGGGACCACGCAGGCCCTGGGAGGACCAGGCTGGAACCCAGTAAAGAATGGAGAGGAGCCCACAGGGCAGCAAAGTGGGAGTGGCCTGCCTAGAGGACTGTATGACCTTTGGCAAGCTCTAGACTTCTGGGGTGAGGGCACCTGTCCCGGTGTGCCAGGGCTAAAAGCCTGGAGGCTCGGTTCACGGCCTGGCACCCTAGGCATGGGGTACTTCCTGTCACAAGGGAGAATTCCCCAGGGAAGGCACAACTCCAGGGAGGGAAGGTGAGCAGGGGCAGGCCGGACGGAGGCCAGGACACCCTGTGGGATCCTCTGCAGCTGCCACCACCCACCTCCCAGTGAGGGCTGGTCTTCCTACTGGTCTGTGAACTCAGTGACCATGGATCCAGACACACTGTAGATAGGCATTTAGAATTCAGAGTTACTGCTTAGAGCCCAAGAGCTAAATGGGAGCACCAGGAGGCTGAGTCCAAGAGCCCAAGACAGAGGGCACACAGCAGGTGACATGAGGCCTACTCAGCTGCCCCTCCTGCTCACACTTTCCAAACACCCCGGCCATGTGCCTTCCCAGGACAGACACCAGCACAAAGGCCCTGGCAGCTGGGTTTCTGGGCAAGGAGCATATGACCTCCAGATTCCATGAGGGTTCCTTCTCTCTAGGCACAATGGTCCAGACCATGTACCACCCTGCCTTCTCCCCTGGGGACTGATGCTCAGAAACCAGCTACCCACTGGGCAAAAGGCGTTACAGGGACACAGGGCAGTGACCCCAGCTGCAGGGGAAGGTCATCGAGAATAGACTGGAAGGAGCCCATGCTCATAGGACATGCAGCCTACAGTGGTTGCCATCCAAAAGCTGCTCAAAATCCTGGGGCTGGGTTCCTTCCCCCTGCCCTCGGGGGGTGCTGAGGTGGAGTAGAGGTGCCCGAAGGATGTCCTAAGGGCTGACTTCCCTAGATGGGGAGACCCTTGGACACCTGCGGACACACGTCCTGATGTCAAGGACATTGGCCCTGACAAGGAGCTGGGAGAAAAGGACTGAGGCCACCGATCACAGCCGCCTCGACAAAGCCCTTAGCACAGCCAGCACCTACTCAGGGACAGCCTTCCAGAGGGAGGAAGCATGGCTGTGCCTGCCAGCTGTGTCCAGCCAGGGTCCCAGCGACCACCCTGAAGAGGGGGCCCCCGGCCTCTCTACCCCACCAGGCTCTTCCAGCCCGAGCCCACCCTCCCACCCTGGCTCCTCTGGCTGATCCCTGGCTCGTTCTTCTCCAGGGGTGTGACTCAGGGCCTCTCGGTCTAGCACTGGGATGTTTATTCATGAGTTTCATACCGGCACACACCAAGGCTGCCTCAGCACCAAGAAAACAAGCAACCGGAGCCTCCGGCCAGGCTTAGGTGGTTTAATGAGTTTTATTTATTTGATAAAATGTCAACGTTGTGATGGGAGAAAACAAACGCAGCTCCAGTCCTCATTTCAACCCTGTCAGAGCCCAGAGGAGACTGTCCCCATGGAGGAGACAGCCACCCAGAGCCACTGTGGGGGTGAGGCCGTCTCGGGGTGAGGGCAGGGGCGTCAGGCAGCGCGGACTGCCTCACTCCTTGAACTTCCACTCCTGGCGGCACATGGGGCAGTGCTGCTGTGCCTGCTGCGCGTTCAGCCACTTGAGAATGCAGTGCATGTGGAAGCAGTGGGAGCACTGGCCCCACACCAGCGGGCAGTCGTCTCCCGGCACCTTGCCTGCGGGAGGGGCGAGAGGGCTTGTGAGCCACCCGGAGCACAGGACAAGTCCCACGGGGGAAGCACGCCCGGGGTGGCCTCAGGGTGGCCTCAGGGCTCAGAGAGCACAGGAATCTGGAAGGAAACCACAGACTCGGCCAAGCAGCCGCCTCTACATGAACTTCTGCAAAGACCACCTGGGCTGCTCCCGCCTCCACGCGGGAGCTCAGCAGCAGAAAGAGCTCTGGCCGGGCCTGAACCCCCGCCCACTGGCCTCCCAGGGCCTGGGCCCATGGGCAGACACACCGCAGCTCTGCCATTTGGCACCCGTGATGCCAAGGTTACATCAGTGTGTCAAGGCACCTGCACAGGTGACCTGCCTCTGAGCGGCAAACTATTCCTCTTGATCAAGGTGAGGTGAGCCGGGGCCTTAGAAACTAGATGTCGCCATCCCCAGGCAGTAGGGACCCAGTTCAGTACCAGGGAGCAGGTCGGGGACACGGGCTTATGGCCCAGGCCATCGGCCGCTGGAGTGACGTGGCACTGCCCCCCGTTGCCTCCCCATTTCTATCCTACTTGAGGTCCAGAGAACCTGGTGCTGGCCCTCCAGGCCACACACCTGCACGTGCTACCACTGTGAAGAGGACCTGGCATCAAGAGAAACAAGTCTGATTTTTAAGAATCTAGAAAACTCCATCATGCAGCTGGTGCCGGCAGAGCACAATGTCCTCCCCCAGCAGGTAGGTCCCCATGAGCAGCGGGAGCTGCAGCTTGCTGCCGCCACCCTCTAGGGGGGCCATTCCCCCAAACCATTGCCACGGGGCCCCTCACACCTATCAAGCGTGAGCCAAATCCAGAAGTCACTAGGGCACACAGTGCACCAGCCAGATAAGCTGGGGCGAACGGGAGACACCTTGTCCACGAAGTAGTTCCTAAGTGCTGGCCTGGTCACCTGTGGTCCTGGTCTTCTCTCTTGACACCAGACACAGGGACAGGTGACTGTATGATGTGTTAAAGAGATAATACCACGGTGAAGCCACATGACGGTGCTCTCAAGACCTAATGGAGCACCTGCTCGGAGCTGGAAACCTGACCTGAGCGCTTGGCCAAACCTCACAGTGCTCCTCAGTCTCCATCACCCCACCGACATCCCGGGGACAGACAGGAGGCCACTGCCTGCAGGGAGCATGCCGACCAGGAGGCTGCTGTGGGTGTCAGGTCTTAAATATCCTTCAATGGCTGCTGAAAACCTGCACCTCCTTCCCAGTTGGGGAGCAGCCCTTGCCCCACAGTGGTACATTCACCCTATGGAGTCAGACAGATGGGCACTGCCATCTTCTTACTCTCTTGTTTGGGGCAGTGTTTCTCCATCTTTTTTTTTTTTTTAACTTTTTATTTTGTATTGGGGTATAGCCGATTAACAACATTGTGATAATTTCAGGTGAACAGTGAAGAGACTCAGTTATACATATACATGGATCCCTTCTCCCCACCAAACCCCCAATCTTTTAAAAGTAATCCTGTCTAAAACAAAACATCACTCCTTTTCTGATCTTTTGTGACAAAACAACCAAAACACAATTTACTTGGCAAATACAAAACTATCTAGCTCACTCTGCTTCCCAGGCCAGGGTGGGGGGCGAGGTGGACGGCCCTGTGCCAGGAGCCCACAGGGTGACACCCGATTTCTCTTGGTTCCCACCCCCACCTCACCCCCACCCAGGGTCTTTCCCACCTCAGCAGAACGATGCTTGCAATCACCCCTACCATATTAGAGCCCTTAAATAGAGGATGCAAGAGGATGCGCAGGGGCCAGCTAGCCTACTGGCAGGGGTACCCTAGCCATCACATCCATTTGTGGGGAATCTGACACCACCTTCCATGCTGACAGTGACTCATGCTAAGCGTCGGTGGGATCCTCTCCATAAGACTTTCACTCACAAAGCCCTGAGACAAGGAGCGGGTTTATCACAGTCTGAGTCACTCTGGATTTTTCGTAGGAATTCCATCTCAGCAGAGAAATCCAGCATCACTTGATCTGTACAGAAGGCACCCTGGGCTGACCAAACACTTTGATCATTACAGCTGGCTCACAACCAGCAAGTCCAAAGTTCAGCCTCAAGCCCCCTCTTCCCAGCACACCTCAGCCAGCCCCACACACTCGGTTCCACAAGCTGCATGCAACCCCTAGTGCCATCTTTGACACACAGGCTCACTCACCCACACTGAGTCAAGGGCATGACCGCATAAATGCTACCCTAGGACTTTTATTTTCAGAAGCCACATCTGCTGCTGAGAAAGTTGCAAGTACCTATCCATAACCTGTGTTGTACCTTTGAGAAAGGGTGGTTTTAGGATTTCCCTGGTGGTACAGAGGATAGGAATCCACCTGCCAATGCAGGAGACACGGGTTCAGTCCCTGGGCCTGGAAGATTTCACATGCTGTAGAGCAACTAAACCCGAGCAATGCAACAACTGAAGCCTGTGCGCCTCGAGCCTGTGCTCCGCAACAAGAGAAGCCATGGCAACTAGAGTAGTGCTGCCTCAACTAGAAAAAGCCTGCATGTAGTAACAAGACCCAACTGAACCAAAAAAAAAAAAGGGCGGTTTTAAACGGATTAAACCAAGCCAGACCTTGTGCTTCTATTCTCTCTCCCTTTACATAAAACCTCATCAAGTAGAACCAACCACTGATTTCCTAAGATTATAACCCATCCTGATTAAATCAGGATGGATTAGCCCATGAGTGATGAGATTTCCTCTCCCAGACGTAAAGATTTAAGACTAGGATAAAATTATATTTGCACTAAAATCAATTATTTGAATTTCACTGTAAGAAGCAAAGCTAACTGCTAAGTCACTTCAGTCGTGTCCGACTCTGTGCGACCCCATAGACGGCAGCCCACCAGGCTCCCTCGTCCCTGGGATTCTCCAGGCAAGAACACTGGAGTGGGTTGCCATTTCCTTCTCCAGTGCATGAANCAATGTATAGCAAAATGAATACAGTATTGTAAAGCAAAACAAACTAAAAAATAAAAATTAATTAAAATAAAATAAAATAGATTAGGGCAGAGTAGAATCCTACAGTATTTAACATATGAATTAAGCATTTTGTCACTAAAAAGTCAAGCAAGCATGCAAATAAAGTCACCACCCCTCCTCCAACAAAACTAGATTTGCCAAAAAGGTTATTATAATTTGTACAATCTGTTTTTTAATTAAAAAAAAAACAGCTACTTTATCTGGTATGTAATTGATCTATTTCAATGCTAAGGAAAGGCAAAACAAACAATTAGGCTGAGAGTTGGTACAAGATAAGCACAATGATAAATATTATGCTTTGTAGATGAATTAAGTGGTGTTCAAAGAGCTCTATCCAATCCTCCTCATCCTCCCACTTTCTTGCTAATAGAATTATGCAGTTACTGGGAAGTTGTGTGTTTCATGCCTGCCTTCCTAATATTAGGCATCAATTTTGGTCTGAGCCAACTGTGATAATTCCCTTCTTCGAAGTGACTGGTTTCAGCCTGGATGTCTCACTTGGATGTCTTCACCCAGTCCTCACCAGTAACATGTAAAGGAAATCTATCTACTGGGGACATTGTGGAATTGTCTCTATCTGTGAGAACAGATAATTCCTGGAATTGCTATAGCAAACTTGTGAACAAGGGCATGTTGCTGACAGAATAGAAAGATAGAAGGAACTTAGTCCTGGATGATATCAATGTGCTGTAAAATTGTCTAGTCTTGCATCTACTTTTCCTCTGGAATTTTTGATTTATGAAATAAAAAAGCATCTTTATTATTTACACTACTTTAGTCAGATCATTTGCCAATTTGCAGCTGAGAATGTTCCATCTGATTCAAAAAATATTTTTTAAAAACTTTTTAAAATAAATGTTTTCACAGTTACAAAACATTTTCATAAATTGTCTAGAAAAATTGCCATAAAATTTCACTCAGATTCAAATATTAACATGTTACCACACTTCCTTTCTCATTCTTCTCTGCTCTCCTTACATATGCATGTGTGTGTATATATTCTTACATACATACATGAAAAAAATTTCTCTGTCCTCTTGACAGTAAATTGTACAGAGAGTGCCTTTTTTCCTATTAATGAGTATCTTGTAAATAACTTTTATGCAAATGTCCAAAATCAGGAAATAATTATTGATACAGTCCTATTATCTAATATACAGGCATTCAGTTTTCATGACTTTTTTGTGAATGCTTTTATTAGAAAAGTAAGCAAATAATTTTATGATCCAAGATCCAATCCAGGATCACAAATGCCCATGTGTCTTTAGTCTCCTTCACTCTGAAACAGTTTCTCAGACTGTCTTTCATGATATTAGCACCTTTAAAGAATGAAGAGCAAGATTTTGTAGAATATTTTTTAATTTGAGCTTGTCTAAAGAGATGGGAAAGCCAGACCACCTGACCTGCCTCTTGAGAAACCTATAGGCAGGTCAGGAAGCAACAGTTAGAACTGGACATGGAACAACAGACTGGTTCCAAATAGGAAAGGGAGTAGGTCAAGGCTGTATCTTGTCACCCTGCTTATTTAACTTCTATGCAGAGTACATCATGAGAAACACTAGGCTGGAAGAATCACAAGCTGGAATCAAGATTGCCAGGAGAAATATCAATAACTTCAGATATGCAGATGACACCACCCCTATGGCAGAAAGGGAAGAGGAACTAAAAAACCTCTTGATGAAAGTGAAAGAGGAGAGTGAAAAAGTTGGCTTAAAGCTCAACATTCAGAAAATGAAGATCATGGCATCTGGTCCCATCACTTCATGGGAAATAGATGGGGAAACAGTGGAAACAGTGTCAGACTTTATTTTGGGGGGCTCCAAAATCACTGCAGATGGTGACTACAGCCATGAAATTTAAAGACGCTTACTCCTTGGGAGAAAATTTATGACCAACCTAGATAGCATATTCAAAAGCAGAGACATTACTTTGCTGACTAAGGTCCATCTAGTCAAGGCTATGGTTTTTCCTGTGGTCATGTATGATGTGAGAGTTGGACTGTGAAGAAGGCTGAACACCGAAGAATTGATGCTTTTGAACTGTGGTGTTGAAGAAGACTCTTGAGAGTCCCTTGGACTGCAAGGAGATCCAACCAGTCCATTCGGAAGGAGATCAACCCTGGGATTTCTTTGGAGGGAATGATGCTGAAGCTGAAAGTCCAGTACTTTGGCCACCTCATGCGAAGTCGGGGCTCCAGAATAACTGCAGATGGTGACTACAGCCATGAAATTAAAAGACGCTTACTCCTTGGAAGAAAAGTTATGACCAACCTAGATGTGATATTCAAAAGCAGAGACATTACTTTGCTAGCAAAAGTCCATCTAGTCAAGGCTATGGTTTTTCCAGTGGTCATGTATGGATGTGAGATTTGAGACTGTGAAGAAAGCTGAGCGCTGAAGAATTGATGCTTTTGAACTGTGGTGTTGGAGAAGACTCTTGAGAGTCCCTTGGACTGCAAGGAGATCCAACCAGTCCATTCTGAAGGAGATCAGTCCTGGGTCTTCTTTGGAGGGAATGATGCTAAAGCTGAAACTCCAGTACTTTGGTTGAGTCTGAGTGAACTCCGGGAGTTGGTGATGGACAGGGAGGCCTGGTGTGCTGTGATTCATGGGGTCGCAAAGAGTCGGACACGACTGAGCAACTGAACTGAAGTGAACTGAATATTTCTTTATGATTAAATTCAGGCTATAAATTTTTGGCAATACTAGAGAAACAATATAATGTCCTTCTCCATACATCCTGTCAGGTTATATTGAGATTCATGGTATCTGTGTCATTTCTGCTAATGATGATGTTGGTCATTCAGATAAGAGGTGTCTCTTAAATTTCTCTGCTGTAGTTGCTTTTTCTATCTGTAATTGTTAATTTATGAAGAGATACTTGATAACCATGTAAATATCCTGTTTATAAAATGTCCTGTTACTAGTTTAGCATGCAATGATTATTCTTACTTAATCAATTATTCTGTTTGACAAATGATGATTTTTTAATTCTGTCATTACTTTTGCGTTTATTAGTTGGCATTCCACTGTTTGGGCTTCCCTGGTAGCTCAGCTGGTAAAGAGTCCACATGCAATGCAGGAGACCCTGGTTTAATCCCTGGGTTGCGAAGATTCCCTGGAGAAGGGATAGACTACTCAATTCCATATTCTTGGGCTTCCCTGGTGGCTCAGGTGGTAAAGAATCTACCTGCAATGCAGGGGAGTCCCTGGGGTCGCAAAGAGTTGGATACAACTGAGCGACTAAGCACAACAACACATTCTACTAAGAAGATGTTTTCTTTTCCCAAATTACATATTTATTTGTTATATTTGTATGAACTCATAGATTCAAATATTATAAATGGTTATAATTTTCATAATCATCATTTTGCTCAACTTTGTCTCATGCTTGTCAGTGGGAACCCGTTTAAGCTAGTACCTTGGTCCTTTGACGCGTTGACATTTTTAAAATTATTACCTTATTCCTCACTTTCTGGCACAGAAAAATGTCTCAGGTTCATTTTGTTTTATCAGCCTCACCCTTCACTCAGCCATTTCCCCGAGTGGCTCCTTTCAGTGAAGCAAGTTTTTAGAAACCAAGATGTAGGCATTAAGCAATCTCATTACTACTGATGTGTCATTGCATCCAGGTCCTTTCAGAAAAGGATAGGAAATACACAAACACTCACCCGTCCTCCCTGTACGTATATACACATACATATATATTTATATAAACATATGTATAAAACCACCCATATATAGTAGTAGCCTTGAGTTCACTCTGATAATTCAAATTCTAAATCAATACCAAAGAGTTTATTCCAGCCTTCCCTCTTTCATCTGACAATGAGAAGCCTTGACCTCTTTACACACAATATATGTATTTACTCAACATCACATTATATATTTTTTCTTGTTCAGTTGCTCAGTCTTGTCCAAGTCTTTGTGACCTCATGGACTGCAGCATGCCAGGCTTCCCTGTCCTTCATTATCTCCTGGGGCTTGCTCAAACTCATGTCCATCGAGTTGGTGATGCCATGCAACCATCTCATCCCCTGTTGTCCTCTTCTCCTCCTGACTTCAATATTTCCCAACATCAGTCTTTTCCAATGAGTTGGCTTTTCACATCAGGTGGCAAAAAATGGAGCTTCAGCATCAGTCCTTCCAATGAATATTCAGGACTGATTTCCTTTAGGATTGATTGGTTTGATATTCTTGTAGTCCAAGGGACTCTGAAGAGTTCTCCAATACCACAGTTTGAAAACATCAATTCTTCGATGCTCAACCTCCTTTATGGCCCAACTCCCACATCTGTACGTGACTACTGGAAAAACCACGTGTTTGACTAGACAGACCTTTGTTGGCAAAGTAATGTCTCTGCTTTATAATGCACTGTCTAGATTTTATTAAGGAATTGTTAACTTGTAACTCTGTGAAAAGCAAACCTAGTAACTAGAATTCAATATTGGGTTACAGTTCTTTTTATCTTTAGGCGGAAGTTATATAACCAGATTACTGTTTCCAAATGTTACTCATGTTAACTCCTTCCCTGCCTTCCCCTCTTCAGGACAGTTATGATACGTATTTGCAATAGAGCTAGGCTTACTTATCTCTTTATATTCTATATTTCAGTTTTTCTCCTTTTCTTATTTTTAAATTTGGGGGTTTTAGAGTGTAACATGTAACATGTTTCTTAAAAAAATCTATGTACAAAGTTATACTCAGAGAAATGTCAGTAAACCATCCCTCCTACCCTATTCTTTCCTCTCATCCTTTTTACTCTTTCTCACTTATATCCTATAGGCTGCCAGTCTTGTTAGTTTCTTGACTATGCTTCATATGTTTCTTTTTGCCCAATAAGCAGATGCATGTATACTCTTATTTCTCAATCTTCCTTGTACAAAGTAGCAACTATAGATACTCTTCACTTGTGAGGTTTTTTCTTTACTTAATATTTCTGAAAATCACTCTAAATCAGTTAAGAGAGATCTTCTTCATTCTTTTTTATAGTTACATAGATGCCATTACATGGATATGTCATGGTTCATTCAGTGGGACTCTGATGTATGGCAGTTAAATTCTTTTTAATATTTTGTCATTGTAAATAGTGTTACACTGCTAAATTAAAAATAAATTCCCAACAAGGACCTACTGTATAGATCAAGAAACTCTACTCAGTGTTATGTGACAGCCTGGATAGAAGGGGAGTTTGGGGGAGAATGGATACGTGTATATGTATGGCTGAATCTCTTCACTGTTCACCTGAAACTATCACAACATTGTTAATCAGCTATCAGTTCAGTTCAGTTCAGTCGCTCAGTCATGTCCGCCTCTGCAACCCCATGAATCACAGCACGCCAGTCCTCCCTGTCCATCACCAACTCACAGAGTTTACCCAAACTCATGTCCAGCAAGTCGGTGATGCCATCCAGCCATCCCATCCTCTGTCGTCCCCTTCTGCTCCTGCCCCCGCCCCCAATCCCTCCCAGCATCAGGGTCTTTTTACAATGAGTCAACACTTCCCATGAGGTGGCCAAAGTACTGGAGTTTCAGCTTCAGCATCATTCCTTCCAATGAACACCCAGGACTGATTTCCTTTAGGAAGGACTCCTTGGATCTTCTTGCAGTCCAAGGACTCTCAAGAGTCTTCTCCAACACCACAGTTCAAAAGCACCAATTATTTTTCTCTCCCAGCATCAGAGTCTTTTCCAATGAGTCAACTCTTCGCATGAGGTGGCCAAAGTACTGGAGTTTCAGCTTTAGCATCAGTCCTTCCAAAGAACACCAGGACTGATCTCCTTTAGAATGGACAGGTTGGATCTCCTTGCAGCCCAAGGGACTCTCAAGAGTCTTCTCCAACACCACAGTTCAAAAGCATCAGTTCTTCAGCACTCAGCTTTCTTCACAGCCCAACTCTCACATCCATACATGACCACTGAAAAAACCATAGCCTTGACTAGATGGACCTTTGTTGGCAAAGTAATGTCTCTGCTTTTGAATATGCTATCTAGGTTGGTCATAACTTTCCTTCCAAGGAGTAAGTGTCTTTTAATTTCATGGCTGCAATCACCATCTGCAGTAATTTTGGAGCCCCCCAAAATAAAGTCTGTCACCCTGACTTGCAGAATTTTGAGCATTACTTTACTAGCGTGTGAGATAAGTAAATTGTACAGTAATTTGATTCAAGTCTTTAGTCTTGTCTTTTCTTAGATTTTGCCAGCAACTCTTGACTTTCATCATATTCTTCTATATCTTTTAGGTGGTACTAGTGGTAAAGAACTCATCCGACAATGCAGGAGACATCAGAGACGCAGGTTCGATCCCTGGGTCAAGAAGATCCCCTGGAGGACTGCATGGCAACTCACTCCAGTGTTCTTGCTTGGAGAATCCCATGGATAGAGGAGGCTGGCCAGCTACAGTCCATGGGGTTGCAAGAGTTCAACATGACTAAAGCAACTTAGCACAGCACACAAGCAGGAACAAGAAATTGATCATTTAATTTGGGAAATTTAATCAACTGCTTCTTTTAGAATGTTTATCCAATATGCCACCATATACATATTTGAGTATGAAAACAATGTAATATACTATTGGGCATCTGGTAAGGGCATCAGAAAGAAATGCTTACTTATCCATGTCACTTAAAATAAATATGGATCAAAGCTAATATTGCTGAGTACTTACTATGAGCTAGGGATTTCATGTTGCTAATATAGCAGTCTTAGAAGATAGATTTTCTAAAATTTCCAAGTTTTGAGAGGTACAAAATTTATTGGAGGCCACACAATGGTCAAATAAGAGGGCCAGATTTTTTTTTTTTTTAATTTTTGACTGTGCTGGGTTTTTCTTGCTGCACACAGGCTTTCTCTAGTTGTGCCGAGTGGGGGCTACTCTTTGTTATGGTGCATGAACTTATTGTGGTGGCTTCCCTTGTTTTGAAGCCCAGGGCTCTAGAGCACAGGTTCAGTAGCCGAAGGCTTAGTTGCCCTGCGGCATGTGGAATTTTCCCAGATTAGGGATCTAAACTATGTCCCCTGTATCGGCAGGTGGATTCACATCCACTGTACCACCAGGGAAGTTGGGGAGAGCCAGGATTTGAACCTAAGGTTTTCTGACATTGAAGTGCTTGTTTGGCATTGCCTCTGTTTGTATTTTAAAGAATTGACAGTGGCGTGGATCTTTTGTCTGTCTCCTCTTCCACTGACTGATTAGAACGTCATTGGTTGTACGAAGGATAGTTGCTTTTGTGTAGGGGGAAGCGTAATGTCATTGTCTTCATTTGGAAGTTTATGATGGTTTTAGGAATTTAGAACGGATGCTGAATTAATGAGTTAACAAGATAAAGTGTGGACTGTGCTGGATTGCTTGTCTGAACTTGGCGCCATCACCAGCAGCCCCTTCCAAGGCAGTGGAACACATTTCCCTGAACTCCCTTCTTGTGTGGTGCTTGGTTAAATTTGCTAGTAAGAGGAACTTAAGTGAGATTCAGAAGGTGGAAGTGAACTAAAACTATTATTCTGGGAAGGTCTTGATGGTTAGATGCAGCTGGTGTCTAGAGCTTTCACTTAATGGTTCTGGCACATTTTTGGACTTGCCAAGACTGTGATTTCCCTAGGTAATAAGTAGTTTCCAGACCTCTTTACAAGGTCCCTCTTCATAGCTGTGGCCACTTCTCAAACTTCCTAGGGATGGATGATTTTCCACTCTATTCTAAAACCTTTAATGCTGTATCCTCTAATATTTGTGTAGCCTTAATTTCTATATTAATCTATTTCACTGTAATGTTGACTTTTTTCCCAAAATAAATCCAAATTGGTAGATCAAATGTGACTTTTTCTACGTTTAAATAGATTGTAACAATGCAGTAATTTTCCATCTTGATTTAGGAGTGAGAAAGAAGATAGGATAAGTACAAAGGAGAAACTGGAAGGGATCTAAAGTTTAGAAGATGGTAAAGCTGAAAAAAGTCCTACTAATGGTAATGATTCCTTATGTAATAGTGCATGTTTCATAATATGGATAGAGTTTTCAATTTTATTTTGTTCAGAAAACACCCATTGAGTATTCACTTTGTAAAACCCTGAGTTGGGTATGCTGGGAAATCCATAGAGATTAAACACTTCTTGAGAATTTACCAGACGTCAGATGCTTAGATTTTCAGTTCACACCATAACTTCATCAACTAGGTAATATTTATCTGGATCATACAGATGACATCTTTAGTCCCAGAGAGAATAAGTAACCTGGCAGAGGATAGAAGGTAGTTTAAATACCTGGACTACTATTTTGATCTATTTGTTTTCAAATCTCCACTCTTCCATCCACTAGTCTGAGATGCTTGCTGTTCCCCAAGAATTTTTAATTCACTTGAGATATATTTGGAAAAGAAAACATATTCCCTAGGCTTCCCTTGTGGCTCAGATGGTAAAGCATCTGCCTACACTGCAGGAGACCTGGGTTCGAGCCCTGGGTTAGGAGATCCTCTGGAGACAGAAATGGCAACCCACTCCAGTACTCTTGCCTGGAAAATCCCATGGACGGAGGAGCCCGGTAGGCTACAGTCCATGGGGTCACAAAGAATCGGACACGACTGAGCGACTTCACTTCACTTCACTTCACTACCCTCCCTGATGAATTCAAATGGATTGTTTTAAAAACAACTTACGGGAACTTCTCTGGTGGTCCAGTGGTTAAGAATCTGCCTGCCAATGAGAGGACACTGAGGGGCAACTAAGCCCAGGGACCACAGCTACTGAGCCCATGCTCTGCAATGAGAAGCTCGTGTCCCACAGCTAGAGAAAGCCTGCAAGCAGCAATGAAGAGCTTGAGCACCATGTCAAAGACCCAGTGCAGCCAAAAGTAAAATAAACCGAAAAAAAAAAAACACACCAAAAAATGTGCTAGGGTCAGATTCATTTTTTTTTCTTATTTACAGAAAATTTTTATACGTTTAGGTCCTATCATGATTCAAAATAATTGCTCCTAGATGTATATTGTTTTGGGCTTTCCAGGTGGTGCTAGTGGCAATGGGTTCGATCCCTGGGTTAGGAGGATCCTCTGGAGGAGGGCACAGCAACCCACTCCAGTGTTCTTGCCTGGAGAATCCCATGGACAGAGGAGCCTGGCAGGCTACAGTCCATGAGGTCACAAAGAATTGGACGTGACTGAAATGATTTAACATGTACACACATACACAGTTTTTATTTATTCATTTTCCTCCTTGTGCTGGCTTGTCAAAAGCAAATTCCAAGTGGAGAACTTTTTGTACTCACTGAAATTGGTGAAAAATAGAGGAGAAAAATGTAGGAAGGCAAGGAGCCTGGGTATTTCCTAATGTAGAACATTTTCACTCAATATTTCAATAGAAAAAAAGATATTCTGAGGTTTCTTGAGTCTGAAATGTGCCTTAGGAGCATTTGTGAGCCTGGCAGGCTACAGTCCATGAGGTCACAAAGAATTGGACGTGACTGAAATGATTTAACACGTACACACATACACAGTTTTTATTTATTCATTTTCCTCCTTGTGCTGGCTTGTCAAAAGCAAATTCCAAGTGGAGAACTTTTTGTACTCACTGAAATTGGTGAAAAATAGAGGAGAAAAATGTAGGAAGGCAAGGAGCCTGGGTATTTCCTAATGTAGAACATTTTCACTCAATATTTCAATAGAAAAAAAGATATTCTGAGGTTTCTTGAGTCTGAAATGTGCCTTAGGAGCACTTGTAATTTTCTGTAGAATCTGTTTACTGATTGAAAGTCTTTGGCAAATGTTTGAGTTAAAAGTGAATTAGCTTCCAGGTGAGTTCAGTAAATTGTGTTCTGTGCTGTGCTGTTCTTAGTCACCCAGTTGTGTCCAATGCTTTGGGACCCCATGGACTGTAGCCCACCAGGCTCCTCTGCCCATGGGGATTCTCCAGGCCACAATGCTGGAGTGGGTAGCCTATCCCTTTTCCAGGGAATCTTCCCTATCCAGGAATTGAACCAAGGTCTCTTGCATTGCAGGCAGATTCTCTACCAGCTGAGCTATGAGGGAAGCAACATTTCATATTCTTCACCAGCTAAGCTACCATGGATGGAAACAGCATTTCATATCTTTGGCATAAGGAATTCCAGGTTGGCAAACTTGTGTTTTCAGAAACCTACATAATTCTGTTGCAAAGAACATGTAACTTAACATGTTAGCCTATTCTGCATAACTACTTTTCTAAAATTAGGCACTTAAAAACTACGAACTGCAAGCAAATTTTATTTAGTTGTTTCAATAAGTCTGAACTTGTAGCAAGATTTTGGTTTGGATAACCCAGGGTTTCTAAGAAGATTTCTAAGGAGGGTTAAGAGAGGTATGTTAAAAGGTGTATATTATATTCCTTCTAAATAGATGGAAGGCAATCCTGACAAGTTCTACCTGAGAGAAAATCTGTTCAGGAACAATTTTTATGCTTTCCTTAACTTGAGGATGAAAAGAGTAGTTTCAAGGATCTCTAACTTTTGTGCATATTCCACTGTTAAAAGCATACTCATTTGTCTGAGGCTAACATTACTTTGCCAACAAAGGTCCATCTAGTCAAGGCTATGGTTTTTCCTGTGGTCATGTATGGATGTGAGAGTTGGGCTGTGAAGAAAGCTGAGTGCCGAAGAATTGATGCTTTTGAACTGTGGTGTTGGAGAAGACTCTTGAGAGTCCCTTGGACTGCAAGGAGATCCAACCAGTCCATTCTGAGGGAGATCAGCCCTGGGATTTCTTTGGGAGGACTGATGCTAAAGCTGAAACTCCAGTACTTTGGCCACCTCATGCAAAGACTTGACTCATTGGAAAAGACTCTGATGCTGGGAGGGATTGGAGGCAGGAGGAGAAGGGGATGACAGAGGATGAGGTGGCTGGATGGCATCACTGACTTGATGGATGTGAGTTTGAGTGAACTCCAGGAGTTGGTGATGGACAGGGAGGCCTGGCGTGCTGCGATTCATGGGGTCGCAAAGAGTTGGACACGACTGAGCGACTGAACTGAACTGAAGTGAACATTCAATTTCCTTCTCTTCCAAAGCAAGTAGCTAAACAGAGAAAGAAATTACTGGAGATAACTATGGAACCAGTTAGTGGACATATCTCCTTTTCAGTCGTGTCTGACTTTTTGTGACCCCATCGACTGGAGTCCATCAGTCTCCATTCTCTGTGGAATTCTCCAGGCAAGAATATTGGAGTGGGTTGCCATTTCATCTCCAGAGGATCTTCCTGATCCAAGGATTGAACCCAGGTCTCTTGTATTGTGCTGGAGAAGACTCTTGAGGGTCCCTTGACAGCAAGGAGATCCACCCAGTCAATCTTAAAGGAAATCAATTCTGAATATTCATTGGAAGGACTGATGCTGAAGCTGAAGCTTCAATACTTTGACCACCTAATGAAAAGAGGTGACTAACTGGAAAAGACCATGATGCTGGGAAAGATTGAGGGCAGGAGGAGAAGAGGGTGACAGAGGATGAGATGGTTGGATGGCATTGCCGACTCAATGGGCACAAGTTTGAGCAAACTCCGAGGGTTGGGGAAGAACAGGGAAGCCTGGTGTGCTGCAGTCTATGGGGTCGTGAAGAGTTACACACTACTTAAGCAACTGAACAAATACTTTTCAGAGTGTGTGCAGGCAGAGATGATTCCTACTTGCACAAAATGTTTGGCTCTTTTTAAAATCTCTAAATTGATGACTTATAAAGACGAATGATCATGATAGATAACCAACTCAGCCCTCTTTCATCATAAGAACTTGTTCTGATTGCCTTAAAGTATGACAGTGAGACCACTGCGATCTTCTGTGACTTAAACCCACATGTTTTCACAGAGTTTCATTTGATCTCCCTCTTCATGTTGTACTTTCTGTTCATTCCATAATTATGACATCATGTTTGTTAATGGCTTTCAAATGCCATTTATTGGTCAACAACAACTCCAGTTGATGAACACAGTTTCAAAGTAGGTCAATATCTGGACTTGTCCTGTCTCATTGGCCTTTCTGAGTAGAAGCTATTGACTCCAAAGCACAAGCTAGTTTGGACTTTTTTTTTGCTAATCATGGAACCAAAATTCTAATGATCTTTTATTGTTACTACATGCATCAGACTGAATTCAATGACATTAGAAATTTCAGAAGTCATCGTATGCCTGCACTAAACACAAAGAAGTACATTTATCAAGGGTCTGAGACATCTACTGAATCAGGGATGCTTTCATGTATTCATTCATTTGGTCAAATGAAACAAGAGATAAACAAGAACATTGTCAAATGGTAAGAAAGTTTATGCAGAAAGGACAAACAACTGACCGTTGTAGCTTGGATGATTGAGGAAAATGCCTGTGAAGATGTTCCATTTAAAACAAAACAAAACAAAAGATCAGAATTAAAAAAAGACATTGAAAGTGAAAGTTGTTTAGTCCTGTCTGACTCTGTGACCCCATGGACTGTAGCGTGCCAGGCTCCTCTGTCCATGGGATTATATAAGGCAGAATACTGGAGTGGGTAGCTGTTCCCTTCTCCAGGGGATCTTGACAACCCAGGGATCAAACCCAGGTCTCCCACGTTGCAGGCAAATTCTTTACCACCTTAGCCACCAGGGAAGCCCCCCAAAGAAGACATTAGTCATGAAAAAATTAGGTGTTGAACTTCCCAGGAGTGATAAATATCTAGGGGAAAGATCACCTCAGTTCAGTTCAGTTCAGTTGCTCAGTCGTATCTGACTCTTTGTGACCCCATGAATCGCAGCACGCCAGGCCTCCCTGTCCATCACCAACTCCTAGAGTTCACTCACATCCATCGAGTCAGTGATGCCATCCAGTCATCTCATCCTCTGTCGTCCCCTTCTCCTCCTGCCCCCAATCCCTCCCAACATCAAAGTCTTTTCCAATAGGTCAACTCTTCGCATGAGGTGGCCAAAGTATTGGAGTTTCAACTTCAGCATCAGTCCTTCCAATGAACACCCAGGACTGATCTCCTTCAGAATGGACTGGTTGGATCTCCTTGCAGTCCAAGGGACTCTCAAGAGTCTTCTCCAACACCACAGTTCAAAAGCATCAATTCTTCAGCACTCAGCTTTCTTCACAGTCCAACTCTCACATCCATACATGACTACTGGAAAAACCATAGCCTTGACTAGACGGACCTTTGTTGGCAAAGTAATATCTCTGCTTTTGAATATGCTATCTAGGTTGATCATAACTTTCCTTCCAAGAAGTAAGTGTCTTTTAGTTTCATGGTTGCAATCACCTAGTGCTTTATAAACCAGGGTAAGGGGACTGGAGTTTACTCTGAGTGTGGTGGAAGACATTAGAAGATGTTGAATAAGTGAAATGATCTCATTTATGTTTTATGTAGGTCACTCTGGATGCTGTGGGAAGTATCAGTTTTAGAGACAGAGACAGTAAAAGCAGCTAGGAAATAATTATATGGATTCAGGTGAAGGGTAATTATGGTGATTTGGATTAAGATGATACTAGAGGAATGTTGTAAAATAGAGGAATTTGGGATGCTTGTGAACATTAAATGCATTGATTGTGAGACTGAAAATATGTAGCAAGTGCCATAAAGAAATGGCATATCTTAAGGGAGTATGGGTTATTGGCATGTTAGACCCTGAAACTTCTATTCATAACTTGGTTAGATTGTATTTGGTATGTAATTTGGCATTAACATGCCTCTATGTCCTCAAATACATTAGAAATATGCCACTTACGGTTGCGAGGGAAGAATAAGATGAATATACTGTGCTGTTTCAAGAGTTTAGATAAACTATGAAATTACTTGAGATGTTTTTTGCCATATATAACAGAAAATCTCAATTCAAATGCACTTAAACAAAAAGGACATTTATTTTCTTCTATTTTCGGTAATCCATGGGGAAAGCAGGTATGATAAACAGCAGCTCAATGGGGTCTTTGAAAATTTAGGGTTTTTTTTTTTTTCCCTGTAACTTGACTCTGCCATTCTTGATCCTAAGAATGGTTCTTAGGGGACCAGCATGGCTCTCTGTGACCACTGGACTTTATGTTCCTTGCTGGTGTCTATCAGGAGAAAGATGGAGAGCATAAGCCTTTTTCTCCAGTTTGATTGGGCCAACTTAGGTCAGAGGCTCAAAGAAAGGTAATGCCAAAGAATGCTCAAACTACCACACAATTGCCCTCATCTCACATGCTAGTAAAGTAATGCTCAAAATTCTCCAAGCCAGACTTCAGCAATATGTGAACAGTGAACTCCCTGATGTTCAAGCTGGTTTTAGAAAAGGCAGAGGAACCAGAGATCAAATTGCCAACATCCGCTGGATCATGGAAAAAGCAAAAGAGTTCCAGAAAAACATCTATTTCTGCTTTATTGACTATGCCAAAGCCCTTGACTGTGTGGATCACAATAAACTGTGGAAAATTCTGAAAGAGATGGGAATACCAGACCACCTAACCTGCCTCTTGAGAAATCTGTATGCAGGTCAGGAAGCAACAGTTAGAACTGGACATGGAACAACAGACTGGTTCCAAATAGGAAAAGGAGTACGTCAAGGCTGTGTATTGTCACCCTGCTTATTTAACTTATATGCAGAGTGCATCAT
>SJXQ01006550.1:217122-232111 GCA_006408695.1 Aepyceros melampus
GTGCTGTGGGGAGAGAGGCCTCGACCTCCCCTTCTGTATCCCGCGAGATTCCCCCACTGTCCTGACCCGACCTGAGTCCTTGGCGTGGGAGTCAGGCATCGCAGTGGGGCTCAGGGTGCTCAAGCCCCTGGGCCTTCTCTGTTACCTGGACTCCTGTCGCCCCTTCCTGGTAGGGGTGGGGTGTACCGCGTGGGGCCTCGTGGGGCCAGTTGTCCTCCAGCTTTCACTTCTCCCCGGTCAGTCCATCCATCACTGTCAGTAACGGTCTAACCATGATGCCTTAACATGTGGAACGTGTGCTGTGGGGGCGTCACTAACCTCTAACCCTGTCTGCATGAGCATGTGGTGTCTCTCCCCCCAATCCCTACCCCGTCTGTGATCCCCGTGGCCCGGGAAGGCTTCTGGGATGTGCTGGTCCCTAGTCTGCCCTGGCTTGGCCAGGCCCGCGGGGACAGCTCCAGGGGCTTGGGAAAAGCCAAATTGCCAAAACTCAAAAGCGGCCTCCAGTCCCACCTAGGAGGCTGGGTGTCTTCAGCCTCTGCCTTCTTTGTCCCAGTGGGCAGTGCCTAGAGCCCACGGCCCCAAGAGAGAGCCCTCGGCAGATAAAGCCAGTGGCCGAGCCTTACTTGTCCCTCTTGGCCTGCCGGCCTGGAGCTGTGTGCCTGGCCCGCCAGTATTTATTGCCTCCATATGTGCCGTCCTCTGGGCCCGCTGGCCTGCCCCTCTGCCCCCGGGTTCGGTGCCACCATCCCCAGCAGGCCCTCCCTGGACCCAGCCAGGACAACCGTGGGACCAAGCTTGCACCGCTGGAGCCGTCCCCTCTGCCCCCACCCCACCCGACCCCACCCTCCCTGGTCAGGCCCGGGCCTAGAATGCGCAGGAGCCTATCCCTGCTTCTCCTTTTCTGACCGGGAAATAAACTTCCCCCTAAGGAGCCAGGGTGTCTGCTGCTCATCTGGTGGGGAAGGGGAAATGGGGACCCCATTGCTCTGCTTCCCCAGGGCACCCGCAGGAGGGCCAGGGGCCAGGCGCAGTCACCACTGTCTGAGGCGTAAGGAGAAGGGGTTTACAGCCCTTGTGCAGACATATCAGCCCACCAGGCTAGTGCTGTCCTTTTGGCTGGGTGGGTTCTGCCAGGGAAAGGGGGCGGGGACAGTTGGGTCCAGTGGGGCATCTGGTGTCCAGAGTGACTCCTGCACGCCACTTGTGGGCCCTGTCTGAGCCTCTGGGAGGGAATGGTTCCAACCTCAAAAAAAGGGAACCATGCTAAAGACTTGGGAACAAATAGAATGACTGGGTCCCAAGGAACCCAGGACAGGAACTCAGCTGGATGGGAGGGTGGAGAAGTTGGCAGTGGGGCCAGTGGAGAGGGTGGCGTGGAAGGCCAAAGGTCCAAAGGTGGGATTGCTGAGGTGGGGTGGATGGGAGGAGATGGGGACCCTCGCTGCAGGGAGGCGCAAAAGAGCACCTGGGGAGCCCTGAAGGACCGACTACCAAGATGTACCACTGCCAGTCCCACGACTTGGCAGGGTCTCTTCAGGACCTTGGGGTGGCAGGGATGGTGCTACCTCAGCATCAGCCCCAAGGGCACCCAGGAACCTAAGACACCCCTTATCGACTGAAGGAGAGGGCAAATAGGAATCCCCAGTTCCATGGAGATAGAAGGTGGAGTCCAGAAACCCTGTTTCATGGCTCAGTGGCGCAACTTTCAGGGTGAAAGCTCCCTTTGTGCTCAGCTGGTGAGAAGAGTGTGTGCCACACCTAGGCTGCTGCTGTCTGTGTGCCCGCCGTGGCCACGCCTCCCAGAGGCTGCCACTTTTCCCAGTTCTTAGCAGCACGGTGAGCCCTTCAAGGATTTATTCCCAGCTGGAGCAGACCAGAAAGTACCCTTTCACTCCCACCCCCCAGCCAGTGACCACATGCCATGCCAGGCTGGCTCCCACAGGGCTGGTTACCGCCTGGCTTTGCTTACCCCAGGGCCCCTGTGGGCTTATGAAGGTGGGCCCCTGTGCTGGGTACCAGCACAAACTGCCACTTTTTCTGCAGCAGCTGGCCCAAACAAATCCAAGAGTGACGCCACAGGGGACAAAGACCCTAACCAACCTCTCCTGGGACCACCAGCCTTAGGCAGGGGAAGACAGACTGCACAGCCCAGGGTCCCCAGGCCCAAGGCCTTTCTCACAAAACAGATGCCTCTACCTCTGAAACAGCCCTACCTTTGGAGGCGAAAGTCTTCCAGGCAGCAGCTATAGTCTCAGCCAGCCAGAGGAGCCCCAGGGCCAACCAGAGCCCCTCCAACTCTCCCAGTCCACTTCCTAAAATGTCCAGTGAACGTCTTCAAAGCTAGGGTTAACCTGTGCTGTCAGCAATTTGGTTTATTGGGCAAGGGCTTTCAGAGGCTCTGGCAGGCCAGAAGGGCTAGGAATACTGTCTTGACTCGGATTTTTCAAGCTTGATTTTGATTCGTGAACTCAGACCCCAAGTGCCAGGTTGGACAGGCACCCTGCCAGCAGCCAGGACTTTGTTCTGGTTCCTCCCCTTATGAAGGCTAACATGAGGTGGCACCTGTAGGACCTGCATGACGTGTCTCTCGGGTCCCAAGTCTAACCTGACCCTCCTGGTTCCACCCCAAACCCGTTTGTACAGCTCAGTGCTCCTGGGCCTGGCCTCCCCGCCCTTATGAGCCAGCACCTGTGACCCTCTCCACTCCCTCCTGTCCATGGCCCTGTCATCCCCAAGTTTTTGCCCCCTCAGCGTTCCCCCACAGGGACCCTTCTTCCACTGAGGAGTGTGGCGATGGGCACATCGCCTTTCATGTGACTACTAACCAGTTATTGTAAGCTTACTAGAATCTTCACACCCAGCACTGTCATGCTTTACAATCCAAGTCCACTTCAGTCCACCACGGCCTCCCTCACCACTGCACCTGATTCCTATGTCCCACCTGTGTCCCAGCTCACCTGTGTGCAAACCTTTGTGGCCCATAGCACAGCCCTTGGCCCCGTGCTGCTGCTCCATAGCAGAAATCTGCAAGTAAAGAGGATTCCTGGGTGTTCATGAGCTTGCTGTTAACTCAGTACCTCCAGTTGGGTTGAAAGGAGTTGTTTTATTCTGAGAATGCACTTGCTTTTTTTTCACACCATCTGGAACGCAGCATCTTAGTTCCCTGACCAGAAATCCAATCTGTGTCCCCTGCAGTGGAAGCCTGGTCTCAGCCACTGGATTACCAGGGAAGTCCAGAGAACTCATTTCTTTTTTTTTTTTGGAGGGGGATATGCATTTATTTTTAATAAATAAAAAAATTTCCCCCAACAATTGAGGGCCATGACTCATTCTGTCAATTCTCACACATGTGTCGCTGCCTGGACCTGGGGAGGAGGACTCACAACTTTCTCTGGACATGTTTCCTGTCCTCCCTCCATAGGGGACGTCAGCCTCCAAACCAAGGTCAGCCTGAGGTGTTTGTTTTTCTTCCAACTTCAAGGGCCAAAGCCAGAGAGAGCTCCTCATAACTAAAGGAAGACCTTCAAATCCTTGAGAGGGTGTCTGAGTTCCGCATGGCCCTCCTGGATAGCAGGGGTGACCACGCCAGCGTCACCACACCTGGCACATCTGGATCACCTCCTTCAGAGCCTTCACCACCTCCATGCTCTTGTCCTTTATGTCCAGTGAGGAGAACTCTCCAGCTTCTTGAAACACAAATGCCACCAGGTTCTTTGTAAAGACATGGATGAGAAGCCCATCCTTCCCGAGGAGAACTTTCGTGGTCAGCACAGGCTTGCCAATGTCACTGGTCACACTGCTGGGTTCCAGGGAGCCCAGGGTACCCATCTTCCCCAACTGGGTCACCACCACCAGGATGTGACTGCTAAACGCCGTGCAGACCCCCTGGGTGGGGACTCCACACACCACTGCAGTCTTGTTTGGATATCACCGATGGTTTACCTTCCATAGCTGAATCTGCTCAATGGCACCCAGTCACCCGCCACGCTGCCCGTGCTCACCGCACCCAGAGAACTTGGAGTAGTCTTTATCAAAGCACTTCATCACTCAGTTGTTTAACCAGTGAGCACCTTCTCTGGGTGTGAGACCCCTGGAGGTCATCCTGAGCTGACTGTGTGGGTTCAGAGATGCCAGAGCCACAGCTACCAGGTGGGTAGGCTCTGCCCTCCGAGGACACATTCAGTTCAGGGCACTGGCATGAGTGACCACGGCTTCATCACCTCTTCCGAGTTGCCCTTGAAAGACCTGTGAGGGGCCTTAGGAAAGACACTAGCCCCTCCCTCAGGGCCAAGGCCTGCAGAGGTATACACTGAACCTGGCCTGTTCTGGGGGACAGGCTGCAACCCTGCACCTCACCCAGCTATTTACCAACCCCAGAAACTGGAGACCTGGGGCTATCGCCATACCTGGCCTCCCTCCCACTTTTTGGGAACCCTGCTTCCCTGCTCCTGCACAGGTCAGTGAAAAGGTTGATTCCTGATGGGTAAATGTGCTTTGAGAAGGTACACCAGAGCAGACGAAGCATGAAAGTACCAAGCCCCGCCCACACCAGAGCCCTGGTGAGGCCCTGGTCCTCACAGAAGGATGGCTTGACTGTGTCCGTCTGGGCTGCAGAATCGTGGCCCTGTCATCAGCTGCATCAAGATGTGTCCCAATTGTCCTTGGTTTTGACCGGGAAGTTCAAATTGAACCACAGTGAGGCTCAACCATTGCCAGCAGCCCAGATCCTTGCTGTTCTGCATCTGGTCTGTTCTTCCCTTGGTTCCAGTAGTCTCAACTATTTACCACATGCTGTGAGGCCAAGCTCCCTCCAAACTGTCACCAAGTGTATTTTCATTCTGTTAGCTGAAAAAACTATAAAGTCCCCAAATTTAGGTATCTAAACTCAGATTTCATGAGTGCCTCTGAAATCAAGATGTGGTACAAAGATCCCCTGTCTCAGGCCCCAGATTGTGGTCTGTAAAACAGTCACGGCAATCACAAAAATGTGGGAAGATTGGGCAGGAGACATGAGGCAGTTCCCACCAGTTCCCAGAGAGCAGAGCAGGCCTATGATGCTTATTATGAGCCCTGCCTGCTGCTCAGTGGGCCAGCACACGGAAGTGGGTGGAGGCTGCAGACACACTATTCACTGCCTTTGTTTTGGGAGGCCCAGTCCCGTAAAGTACCCCCAGGAGGTACAACCACTTCCTCCTGACTCTTGCTCTACTGGGCACAGAGAACCTGGTCTTGACCTTCCAAAATTGATATTCTAGAAGGAATACTGCATAGGATATGAGAACACATGCCCTCAGGAGCAAGGTGTCAACAAATGCAAGCTCTCTAAAGTACAAAAGCATACTTTTTCTGTTTTACCATTTTTTAAACCAAGATGTTACTATAGCCAACGTATACATTTAATGTAGCAATGTCTCCCTCCTGCCAAGTTATTAAATCGATGATGAGTCTTAATGGGGGTGGCATTTCACAACCGAGGAAGTGAACACAAATGGAGAAGAGAGCGTCGACGGGTTGGGGGTTGGGCTTTGAGCCTTTGAGGGAAAGGCGCTACTCCGTCCAGAATTGCGCCGCCGGACAGAAGCTAACATTCCGGCCACGTATGTTATTTGCTCTGAAGTCACATTAAAGAAAAAGAAATCTGAAATTTTAATACTTTCACTTAACCCAACAGAGTATTCCAACGTATCCATACAAAAAGTCATCAAGGAAATGTACTTCCATCCTCAATCTGTGTGTTCACTATGTCTTACACTCACTCCGGGTCACACTGACCGGTCGCATTTGTAGAGCTCGGTGATAGTGGCCGCTAGCCAACCCCGTGGCGGACGGCGCAGGTTTACCCGGTCGCCTGAAAGCTTCCTGGAGGCCGCTTCGTGGGAGGCAGCCGGTAGGAAGGAAGGGAGGTGCCCACAGTGGACGGTGCCGGACCGGAGCCTCCCACCAGGCGAGTGGCCCTATTCGGGGCACAGCTCCGGTGGATCTTGCTAGCTCCTACAATCGCATTCCACCTGCGGCCGTCCCCGGCTCCCCGCGCGCTGCCCCTGCGCCTCGCTCTGCTGCCACCGAGTAGCGCCCTGGCCACTCACGGAGGCCACCCCGGCAACGCCCGCACAAGAGACCAGCCACCACCACAGGCGCCGCACGAGCCTCACGCGCGCCGAAGCGCGTCAACCCAGCTTCCGGCCTGCAGAGCCGGGGGGGGCGGTGTCAGGTGGGGATACGCGGTCCAGTCAGAAAGCAACACGAGGGGTTTCGGAGGCGCAAGCGTGTCTCCGCCCCTCAGCTGAGAAATCCTCCCCACTGCCACGTTCGACAAAGGATCGCGCGGGGAGCGCGCATGTCTTGGCCAATCAGGAGCCGCAGAACCCGGGTCCCCGAAGGTAGCAGCCATTCCAGGCCCGGGGAAGGTGTATAAGAAACCACCAGTCACAAGTCGAGAGAGAGAAAGTTCTTCTCCAGGAGCCAATGAGATGCCGGGAGAGAGTGCGAGCGCGAGCTCCTCGACCAATCCCGGGAGAGGGCGAGGGAGGTACTTGTAGCAATTCCGAATCCGGGGCCGTGACTTGTGTGGGCCCCCAATGCGAGTGCAGCGGAGGCGGGCCCCGGACCCCCCCAGGCCAATCGGAGGCGGGCACGGGCGGGCGCGCGCGCGGCGGCCAGACTTATAAGAGCGGGACGGGCGGCGCGCGTTCTCGTGGCCTGCTGTCCTGGCGGCACCAACTGGAGCGCCGCTCCTGTGCCGAAATGCTGCGCCGCGCTCTGCTCTGCCTGGCCCTGACCGCGCTATTCCGCCCGGGTGCCGGCGCCCCCGACGAGGAGGACAACGTCCTGGTGCTCCATAAGGGCAACTTCGACGAGGCCCTGGCGGCCCACAAGTACCTGCTGGTAGAGTTCTGTGAGTGCCTCCAGCTCGTCCATCCGTCCGGGCCGGGCCTCGCGGCCACTCGCGGGATGGAAACGAAGGAGGGACAGAGGAGGGGGCAGGGGCACCGGGGTGGACTGGGGGACGGAAGAGGGCTGGAGGATGGGGGACCTGGGCGCCCTTCCCCACGCTTCCTTCCCTGGCCCCGCCAGAGATGGGTTGGAGTCTAAAGGGGTGTCAGCGGGCTACCCCTAGACGCGCTGACTTCTATCCCCTGGAGAGGCCCATCTGTAAGCGGAAACAGCTCACAGACCTGCTGTAGCGTCCGTACGCTGCCCGCGTCCTGGGGGCATCCCTCGTGCCCAGCTGGACCTTGATGACTGAGGACAGACATCCTGGATGTGCCTTTGTGCCTGATGTCCACATGGCAGGATCCCTCTGTTCGCCTAAGAAAAGTAGGGTCTACTATGAACTGCCACAAATACGAAGGACTATTCAAGGGGTAGCCTCCGAATTGCTCACCTGGACCAGTTCCTGGAGAGCCCTGCCCCTGCCCATACCACCGTTCACCAGGGACAGCTGTCTTCTGATGAACAGTGTTGCCCACCAGAATTCAAAACCTTTGTGTTCCTAAGTGTATGAGCCCTGACTATCTCAGGTGGAAATCCCAACTGCTAACCTGAGTTGAGAGAGAATCTAAAGAACTTGTGTTAGATGTGAGTCTCTGACTGATGTGCACAGATGTGTGTATCATAGTTATGACTCGTCAGTAAATATACAGCAGCCATGGCTTTAGCTTTAGCTTCTTAATTTCTCTGGTTCCGAAAGGGAAATTCTAGGACTCGACTGCATTAACTGCCTGCAGGTAGTAGGAAGTTATTAACCATTGAAGATGAGGGAGAGTAGGAACTAATGGTTTGTCTTTCGTGCCCCCATCCAATACTGCTCAAGAGCATCCACAGCCCCTGCATTCAGAGGGGTTATCCTGGTGCAGAAATAAAAGATTTCATGGAGGGAGGTACAAAAGGAAAAGGGAATGGAGGCGGTGGAGTGGGTCGGTGCTGCTTTCTAGGTCTTGCTTTCTCTCCCAGACGCCCCATGGTGTGGCCACTGCAAGGCTCTGGCCCCGGAGTATGCCAAAGCAGCTGGGAAGCTGAAGGCCGAAGGTTCCGAGATCAGACTAGCCAAGGTGGATGCCACTGAAGAGTCTGACCTGGCCCAGCAGTATGGTGTCCGAGGCTACCCCACCATCAAGTTCTTCAAGAATGGAGACACAGCTTCCCCCAAAGAGTACACAGGTGAGGACGCAGCTCTGTCCTTTCCTTGCCAGTAGACTGGGTCTGGAAGATAACAGGCATGGAAGAGAAGTTGTACCGACTGGGTTCTAGGGTCTAGTTCAGCCTCAGGGTTGTGTGAGGAATGTTCTCTCAAGTGGAGAGGGTCATCCCACAAGGTGCCTAGCTGGCTGAAGCTGGTCCTCAGGTTGACCAGTTTGGGGGCGGGGGGAGGCTGAGCAAGTGGAGCAACACGTTTCAGCCTTTGCTCACTCTCATGTGCCTGCCACCAGGGAAGGTGTGAGGGCCTTTCACAGAGGAGGGGCAGACAGAGATCAGCAGGTACCAAGCTGGGGCTTGTGGAGGTCGTGGTAGAGCTCAAATTCAAGCCCAGCTGCACTGGCCCCTCCCTCATTTGCACTGGCCCCTCCCTCAGTTGCTGCTCAGCCGCCTCCCCTGTGTAGCCCAGTCGGCTGGTGACAAAAGGGGAATCTTTGTCTATGAAACTGGTTCCGTGGCTTATTCGCCCAGATCCTTTAGAGCAGCCCGTCTTGTTCATTCTGACGTCAGCTCTAATCTCAGTAGGCTGCTGTTCTGTTGCTCCCACTTTTACTTGTGTTCACTTTTGGAATGGAAGTGCCATATGCAGAATTACCACAATCCTGTCACTAACACTGAGGTCTTGTAGATGAGAATACTCTTTCGGACTCCCTCTGTAACTGCTAGCACAGCTTTTATTAATTCTAGGCAGAGACCTTTTAAATGTGAGATTTGGCAACCCTATTCCAGATCAGACTGTGTAGTCACACGAGGGGATAAAGGGCAACTGGTCTCAGTCTTGGGAGGAGCAGATATTTTCCTTCTCGTTTGATCTGCTGTGATGGTGTGCATGGGCTGATCTCTTCCTCCTGCCAGTCCAGGAGGTGTGTAGGTTGAGGACACCTGACCAGTCTGGGTGCATGAGGCAGTAGAGCCCAACCTGCTTTTCCAGGGGAAAGCTGGTCTTGAGGCTGTCTTGCTAAGCAGCCCTTTCTTCCAACCCTACCACATCACTAAATAAGTTGAAGCCTGGTGTGAGACCATTGGGGGGAAGTATGCGTGTGTTTAGCGAATTTAAATATCAAGGAAAATTTACAAGAGGGGAAAACAGTTTTGCAAAACTGTTAGAGGGGAAAAAAAGGTGATTTATGATCTGTTATCCAGAGGTCACTGCTGCCTTCCCCTTCTTTAAACACATTCACGATTTGCCATATACACATACAGGCCTCTTTAACCTTGGAATTCGGGTAGGTATGTAGACAAGATGCCTTTCCTATGGCAAGGTGGTGTCTTCCTCTGGTTTTGGTAGAGAGCTCAAATAAGGATAGGTGGGGAGGGTGGGTGCATCCCTGATATCAAGTGGACCCTGCCTGTGTTTGGGCACAGCCGGCCGAGAAGCCGATGATATCGTGAACTGGCTGAAGAAGCGCACAGGCCCCGCCGCCAGCACGCTGTCTGACGGGGCTGCTGCAGAGGCCTTGGTGGAGTCCAGTGAGGTGGCTGTCATCGGCTTCTTCAAGGTAGAGGCTCGTTAACTTCACCCTGGGTCTTCCTCCCATCTGCCGTGACTTGAGCATTGTGGTGTCCCGCATTGCTGACCAGGGCAGGGGTCCTCAGTGTTGGGACGGTGGCCACCTCTGCTTCTTCTCTCCAGGACGTGGAGTCAGACTCTGCAAAGCAGTTCTTGTTGGCAGCAGAGGCCATCGATGACATCCCGTTCGGGATCACATCTAACAGTGACGTGTTCTCCAAATACCAGCTGGACAAGGATGGGGTTGTCCTCTTTAAGAAGGTGAGTGCGCTACCCCCCCACACCGGGGTGGGGAGTTGAAGTTCCGGGCTGATGTCGCCTTTGAGGACCTTGCCCAGGCGGCGCTGGCTGCTGGACTGCAGCCCGCCTGTTATCAGAGCCTGTTTTGCAACGTCAGGTAGTAGGAGCCTCTTAGACTGTGGCCTTCAGCCCTTCAGCTGTGGGCCCTATGTCCAGCTTCTGTGTTGGCCCCATTGTGATGTTTTATGCAAGCCAAGTAGCTTCAGAGAGTTAGCTTTTTAAAGGAGAGCTGTGGTGAGACAACGTGATAAAGTTTAGCCTTTTAACCACTTCTAAGTTTTCGGTGGCATTAATTACATTTCTGGTGTCGTGCAGCTGCCACTTCTGTTTGTTTCCTCGGTGGGGTATTAGTGGCATGTGTTCCCACTTTGTTGCGAGCTGGGCTTCAGGGCTCCTTTGGGCTCCTGCAGGCTCCCCTGGCCCCATTCTGTTATGCTTGGTCATGAAGGGGCCGTGTGTCTCTTGACTTCTTCACACTCTTCCTAGGACACAGCTGGGATTGGTGTGTGTGCACAGCAGTTGGTGGGTGATCAGGGTCTCTTTTTTTATCTTCACCACCAGATAGTGGGTCTGGGGCCAGCCAAGCATGCATGCCCTTGGGACACAGCTATCCCCGGATTGGGTACAGAGTGGAGGAGGAGGGAAGGCTGTGACGGGGGTAGCTGCCGCTGGAGATGTATCTTCAAGGGGAGGGGCTAGGCCTTGGACTCCTGTCCTGTTTTGTTTCCAGGGTTAGAAGGTAGTTGTAGCACTACAGCAAAGTGGTAAACTAAGGGATCAGAAAGGACACAGTGTTTGGGGGGCCCAGTCCCCCGCCCCTGCTGTGTGCACTCCTGGGTGGGGCACTGCTAAGCCTCTAGCACCTGAGGGTAGGGAGGGCAGCCCTCCCAGGTGCACTGGGTTCTGGGGTAGATTGCTTTCAGCTTTTTCTGAAGTCCTTTCCTCTTCCTCAAAACAAGAGGTATTATATACATTCTCTTTATCCTCACCCCATCCCCTAAAGGGAACAGAATTGCTAAATTAGTTCATTGTCTTCCCAAAGGTCCCCAGCAAACTGTTAGTAACAGCTGATTAGCAGAAGACCCAGCCAAATTGGATGGAGTTGAGTGGAATGAAGGTCCTGCGGGCCTTGAACAGAAAGTCTTGGGTGCGTCCTGCAGTTCTGGGTGAAGGACGGGGAGATGTAGGCCTGTGGCGCTTGCAAACCCCTTTTCATCAGCTTGATCCACACCGTCCCTTTCCATTACTCTTGAGATCTGGAGTGCACTTGTCACACTGGATTGATGCTGGTTCTGGTGACCACATGTCCTTGAAGGTTAAGAAGGATGGTTCTTTGTTCTACAAAGATTGTAGTCACGGTTGCTCGTCTCTTCTTGGCCTCAAGTCTCTGATATCTACGCGGGGAGAAGGGGAACAGTGAGGGGGGCTTCCCTCTCCCACTTGCTGGCTTCTGGCAGCCATGCTGGAATGTCATGCCCCCTTGAGCAGTTGTGAGCAGGAGCCTGGCAGCGCCCACGTGCTTTGTGCTGAGGAGTCAATTGGGGTCACAACTGCAGTCGGGCAGACAGCTCTATGGATGAGAGGAAGAAGGTGTAGACTCCCTGATGGGCCACTGTTCCCATTCTCCGCCTTCACTTATTCCTTCAGGCTGTTTGCCTAGTTCCTCAGTGTGAGCAGGGTCTTCTGTGTGGGCAGCCTTGAGAGATGGGACTCCCAAGAATGGCCAGCTGCCACTTGCAGCTCTGAGTCTGAGTCCCAGCTTGGGTTTGTTTGGACCACTGGTTTGAGAGCTGATCGTCCTGTGTCTTTGTTTGGTGTTTACTTTGTTTTTCTCTTTCCTCTTTCAAGCCAGGGGCTTAAACAGTAGGGGTGGGGCCTTATTTTTGTGACATTTTCATTGCAGCCTGGTGGGGTAGCTTCTGCCTAGGGCCCCGAGACCTCCTGCAGCTGTCCCCAGATAAACAAGGGCTGTTTGTTTTTCACCAGGAGAGACACTGAACACAGTGAAATGTGCACCGTTACCTTGACCAAGGTTGTGTCCCAGTAGAGACACGGCGGTTTTGGAGGAGCGGGGATGGCTGGCTGTTTGCCTCTTAACGGGAGATCCTCTTTATGCCTGATGGAGCCTGGCCGTGGCCAGCCTCTTGCCTCCATGTCCTTCTTGTCTCTGTGTACCTTCCCATCACGAGTATGGGGAAGGCAGAGCAAGCTTCAGCTCTTTATAAGTGGGGTGAGGATGGGAAGTGGCTAGTTACTTTGGGAAAATGCAGAGGGAAATGGCCAGGCGGGAAAGTGAGTGGTTTCTCTCTAGGTCCCATCTGAGTTCACACAGGTGACGGGAGGCTTGCTGACCAGCCACACAGGCTGAGGCACCGCTTGGCCTCCTCGCAGGGAGCTGTGTCTGCCCACCCATCTGGAGCTGGGGCCACACCACTCAGCTCTGTGGCCTCAGCCTTCGCTTTTCGTGGCTCTGGGACTTTGAAACTCTTTTTTAATAGATTATTGGAGTTCCCAAAGACCTTTTTTTGGTGTGGAATACCTACCCATTTTTATTGTGTTAGACACGTTAGAACTGAGAAATTAAAAAAAAAAAAAAAAAAAAACCCTGTTCGTTCTAAGATAACAATAATAAATATTATATGTTATCAAAAGAGACGTTTTTTGGGGGAATTCCCTGATGGTCCAATGGTTAGGAATCCTTTTGGGATTCAATCTCTGGTCAGGGAACTATGATCCCACAAGCTGCGTGGTGTGGCCAAAAATAATAATAATAATAAACATTTTTATGAAAATTTATTTTTTCCCAGACAATGTTTTCGTGGTTAGAGTGGTGGTTTAGATTTCTGCTGGTCTCTAACGTCTGCCTGAACAGAAGACAGCTGGGTTCTCCTGTTTGCTTTCACTCTGACGCAATGTCACACGCTGTACTGCATACTCGGGGGGAATGCATGACGGCACCTGCCGTCTGAGCGTGGTTGTGAAAATCAGTCTGACCTTGCGGCCGCCCTGGAAGGGCCTTGGGTCCACATGGGTGAGGCTCACATTTGGAGGGCTGCAGTTTTAGGGACCTGGCAGTGAGGGAGTCCTCTGGCACCCCACCCAGGGTGTGGGGCTCTCATGGCTTGTCAGGAACGTGCCAGGGCAGGGTCTGAGCCAGCTGCTGCGGTCTCAGCCTGTGGGAGGCTGCTTGCTGGTGTTTGTGGAGAGCCTCCTCCTGGTGGTGAGTGGTTCATGCGGAGCCACTCTCGGTGACCTCACTGTTGCCTGGTGCCCGCAGGATGTGTTCCGGTAGCCATCACCTGGTTTTTCTTTGGATGGAGACGTGTGTGTCCTGCCGGCGTCCCGCCACCACTGCTGTCACAACCCATACAGGGAAATGAGGGTGTAGACTGCCTTCCTGGCCGTGGTCACCTGGTCAGGGCCACAAGGCCTTGTGGAGAGCCTTGGCACCCACGCCTTTCTCTGTCCACAGTTTGACGAAGGCCGGAACAACTTTGAGGGGGAGGTCACCAAGGAGAAGCTTCTGGACTTCATCAAGCACAACCAGTTGCCCCTGGTCATCGAGTTCACCGAGCAGGTGTGTCTGTGTTGCTGATCTTGCCCTAGTTGGGGAGGGTCCTGACGTTTGGTCCTGGGGACCCTGACTTACAGAGACCAGGTGTGTGGGGGCCAAGGAGAGAATAGCCTGTGTCAATAGCTTGGTTTGTGTCTCAGACCAAGTAACCTGTGTTTCCAACGTAGACAGCTCCGAAGATCTTCGGAGGGGAAATCAAGACTCACATCCTGCTGTTCCTGCCGAAAAGCGTGTCTGACTATGAGGGCAAGCTGAGCAACTTCAAAAAAGCGGCTGAGAGCTTCAAGGGCAAGGTGTGTGCTCCCTGTGGCCCGCAAGCAGCTCAGCACCCCCGGATCAAAGGCTGATCGGAGGGTTTCTTGTGCCTTGGGACAGCCTGTTTTAGTGTGGGGTCCTGGTTGTTGGGGAGTGGGCGGCAGGGAAGTATAGGGAGCCCTCATTGTGCAGTGCCATCAACGTGCCTTTTCTCTTCCCAAGATCCTGTTTATCTTCATCGACAGCGACCACACTGACAACCAGCGCATCCTGGAATTCTTCGGCCTGAAGAAAGAGGAGTGCCCGGCCGTGCGCCTCATCACGCTGGAGGAGGAGATGACCAAATATAAGCCAGAGTCAGATGAGCTGACGGCAGAGAAGATCACCGAGTTCTGCCACCGCTTCCTGGAGGGCAAGATTAAGGTGCGCGCCTTGTCCAGGGTGGGGGTGCTGAGGATCCTTGGGGCGCACAGAGCAACTAGGTGGCAGAGGGGTCCCCAGCAACTGCGCATGCCTGACTCTTCTTTACTCGCCCTGCAGCCCCACCTGATGAGCCAGGAGCTGCCTGACGACTGGGACAAGCAGCCTGTCAAAGTGCTGGTTGGAAAGAACTTTGAAGAGGTTGCTTTTGATGAGAAAAAGAACGTCTTCGTAGAGTTCTGTAAGTGAGGCCCTCCACTCCTCTGGGCTTGCTGGGGCAGGGCACTTGCCGGCCCAGCGAGACGCAGAATGGCTTTTTTTCAGATGCCCCGTGGTGCGGTCACTGCAAGCAGCTGGCCCCCATCTGGGATAAGCTGGGAGAGACGTACAAGGACCACGAGAACATAGTCATCGCCAAGATGGACTCCACAGCCAACGAGGTGGAGGCAGTGAAAGTGCACAGCTTCCCCACGCTCAAGTTCTTCCCCGCCAGCGCCGACAGGACGGTGCGCCCACCACTGAGGGGAGTGCGGAGGCGTTGGGGGGCTGTTGGGGGGGCCGCATCTCACATCTCATCACCCCCTTCTCGCAGGTCATCGACTACAACGGGGAGCGGACACTGGATGGTTTTAAGAAGTTCCTGGAGAGTGGTGGCCAGGACGGGGCTGGAGATGATGACGTAAGTAGTCATTGGAGCTGGTGGGCTGTGGGGCGTGCTGCCACACAGTGCT
>SJXQ01006550.1:232764-247682 GCA_006408695.1 Aepyceros melampus
ACAAGGGGCAGACCCGGCCACGGGGCGCAATGGGGGCAGTGAGGACCACCAGGGCCACATGCACTGCTGTGATTGGTGGGCTGTCACCAGCCCCTTGAGCTCCAGGACTTGAGGGGTGGACATGACACACCAGTGGCTCCCTGCTCAGTCTTCATCCTTGTGCCATGGATGGAGTAGGTCCAAGCACCCACCTGCCTGACAGCATGGGGTGAACTCCCAGTGCACCAGTTCTGCTTCTACCCTATATTGTGGGCAGGAGCCCCCATGCCTCGCTTTCGTCCGGAAGCCCACCCCACACATCCACGCATCTGTTCATAGAGACCAAAGTTGGCAGCTTGTGTCTGAGCGCCAGACTGGTCCCGAGTGTCCTTGGCATGGGCCTGGAGGCCTCAGCAAGCTGGCCTGGCCTGGACTTCTCACATCCCTTCCTTTCCATCGTATGTCCCAGGATCTAGAAGATCTCGAAGAAGCAGAAGAACCTGATCTGGAGGAAGATGATGATCAAAAAGCTGTGAAAGATGAACTGTAACGCAGAGAGCCAGACCTGGGCACCGAACCCGGCACCTCCCAGCGGGCTGCACACCCAGCAGCACAGCCTCCGGACGCCCGCGGACCCTCCTGGCGCGGGCGTGTCGATCGGAAATGCAGGGAACTTTTCTGAAGCCACACTTCACTCTAACACACGTGCAAATCTAAACCCGTCTTCCTTTGCTTTTCAACTTTTGGAAAGGGGTTTATTTCCAGGCCAGCCCAGCCCATCTTGGTGAGCCTTTTTTTTTAAATCGTGATGTACTTTTTTTGTACATGGTTTTGTCCAGAGTGCTCGCTAAAATGTTTTGGAATCTCACGCTGGCAATGTCTCTCATTCCTGTTAGGTTTATACTATCACTTTAAAAAAATTCCGTCTGTGGGATTTTTAGACATTTTTGGACGTCAGGGTGTGTGCTCCACCTTGGCTAGGCCTCCCTGGGACTTCTGCCCTCTGTGGGGCAGAACCAGGCAAGGCTGGACGGGTCCCTCACTCATGCGGTATTGCCTTGGTGGAGCGTGGCTCCTGCATCATTTGATTACATGGAGACTTTCCGGTCTCTGTCACTGGCCGCCCCCCCACCGTGAGCGGAGGGTGTGGCTGGGCCCAGGACAAGCCCAGCAGCCCCCTCCTTCCCCAAGCCAGGGTCCTTATTGCTCTGTGATGTCCAGGGAGGCCTAAGGCCTGCACCAGGCAGAACTGGGACCCTTCGTTTCCAGGCTGGGAGACAGCCAAGGATGCTTGAGCTGAATCACATGTTGACAGTTCTTCAGGCATTTTTACCACAATATTGGAATTGGACACATTGGCCAAATAAAGTTAAAATTTTCTGCCTTTTGTCGTCTCTGCCTTACAACTTCTAGGCACAGGGATGGGGGTTGGGATTCCGACATTCTAGGGAGAGGAGGTGAGCTTGGGGCTTCTCTTGTTGAGCCATCTTTTTTTGGAGCATGGCGGACACCCAGAAGCATGTACACATCCCATGGACGTGGAGCTGACACCACGAGTCACCTAGTACATGTGGTCAGGGTAGGGGGAGGGCTGCCTCCTGGCCCTGCTCCTTTGCTGTCCGCTGGCTCACCTGTGATGGGGGTCTGTAGCTTTACCTGCTGTGGGCACCCAATGGTCACAGCATGGATTCTGCCAACATGCCATGTCAGGACACGACAGCAAGGGGAGCACAGGTCTGTTGTGCAAGAGTACCCCCCGCCCCCGCAGCCTAGAACCACTGCAGCTTTGGATGAGAAATTGGGGGTGTTCAGACTTCAAGAATATTGTACTCAGAGACTTCCTTGGTGGTCCAGTGGCTAAGGCTCCGAGTTCCCAATGCAGGCAGCCTGGGTTTGATCCCTGGGGAGGGAACTAGAACCCACAAGCCACAACTAAGAGATCCTGCCTGCTCCAACTAGGATCCAGCATAGCTGGAGTAAATAAAAATAATTTTTTTTTAAGTGCTGCTCATCACTAGACCTTTGTGTAAAAAAGAATCTGATGTCAAGAGAGCCAATCTCAGTTTTAAAATGTAATTTGACTCCTTAGAGCCTCTGCTTATGCATAGTTTGTATAAGGAAGAGTAGTTCAACCGACCTTTCCTTCCCCCTGTACCCCCCCCCGACTAAAAAACCAAAATTCAAAAACCATGACTCAAAGCTGTCATCCTGGCTACAGTGGCTGATGGCACCTGAACCTGGACTGGGGACACTTCTTGGGCCTTGAGTTTCCACGAGGGCTCTGAGTGGGACATCCACAGGGGACAGCAGGGCTCGAGTGGGCATCAGTCCCCAGCCAGGGGACCCCTGCCCAGGGCAAGGTTTCCTGTCTGTTCTGTGCCCATGTCTGTAGGCACAGTGGGGCACTGATGTCATTCTTGGAGGGAACAAGGGTGGAGACCCAGCCCACTTTGGGAGGTCAAGAACAGCGAATGTGGCTAGGTCTCCAAGAAGCCCAGGCTGTCACTCCACATGCTCCATTAGTCCCTCCAACATGGAAGGAAGGATGCGTGCCTTACCTGATTTGCATCCTCTAGTTCTGATGCTGCCAGGGCCTTGGAGATGGCTGGGGCATGTCTGGCAGATGTGACTGTGAGACTTGGCTATGAATGTGGTTCCCTCGGTGGTCTCAGTCTGCGGGGAGGTGTGTGTGTGTGTTATTTCCCCCGTGACCACAGCTACATTCCAGCCAGAGGCCTGTGTGTCTACTCTGTGCCCTCAAACCCCAGGGCTGCTCCCTTCTCCCACCTGGGCATGTGGTATACAGCTGGTGTTCAGCAACAACCTGGCGTTAGCACCTTGGGCAGCAGCAGCTAAGCCCCAGCTCGTCCACACACTCCCGTCATCTGAGTACTGCTCCCCAGCTCAGCCCACAGCAGGGCTCCCTTCCCTGGTTCTCAGGTGGCCTGTGCTGAGGCTGTTCCAGGGTCTGCGTGTTGTGCCTCGGTCCGGTCCTGCTGACACAGTGAGACATGTATTCGAGTAGTGAGCTCGGGCACTTGGAGGTTCCATGGGAGATTTCTGGGGAGATGTTAGCCCTGCTTTCCATATGGGAGAGGGCTCCCAGAGGTATACGTGTGGATTCCGGAGAAGGGGATCCAGGATGGGCTGAGAGCCGGGCTGTCCGGAGTCCCAGCTGCGAGGGGTGGGCTATGCCCAGTGACGGATGCTGGTGACCCCGCTGACCAGCTCTGCAGAGCCTGGCCCTCCGCGCAGAAAGTTTGGGAGCAGGCACTGCTGCCCAGAGCACGTCGTCATGTCATGTGCTCCTAGCAGGGGAGTGAGTCACCGATACCTTTCCCCTTTTGCCCAGGCAGCTGATTAGCACATTCCTTGGTCTGGGATTGCTGGGAGGTGGCGGTTGGAGTCCCAGACCAGGCAGGGCTGGTGGATTAGCAAGGTAACTTTGTGGGCTCTGGGATAGGCAGTCAGGGCTTAACAGCCTAGGGCATCCCAATCTCTCTCTTCCTCTCTCCAGGTGGTAGGAAGGGATTGGCCTGGAACCTAAAAAGCAGCTGCTGGGCCTGTGTACTGGACCCTGAAGGTCTGGCTTCAGCATCTGCCAGGAGGCGGCCGAGTGGGCCTGCCCAGACTCCCCTCCAGGCCCCTGGCTTGTTTTCTACTGGAGGCAGACCTCTGCTAGTTGAGTTTCCTCGGACTTTTCAAAGTGAGCGTTTTCCATTAACTGTTTCAGTTTGCATCAGTTCTCCTGAAAGCAGGATGTTCAAGTTGTGCAAACCAGGTCACTTGACAAGTTCACATGGGCAGAGGCTCAGGGACAAAGCTGTGTAAATACAGGTTTGGTGCTGGTGTGGCTGTGAGAATAGCAGGTTAGACTGCTCAGGGCTGGCTTCTGCCAAAAGGCTGTGTCCATGGCTTTGAGGACATGTTTCCCAAGTTGTCACCAGAATGCCTTTTAGGCATCTGTCCCTTCTCTGATCCAAATATCCAAACAGAAACCCCAAAGCCCAGATCCTGAGCTCTCTCAGCTCACCTCTAACAGGATAGAGTGGGAGGGTCCTTCTTGGGGTCACTAGTAGGCCCACCCTGATGGTTTGCCCTATCTGGCCGAGGCCTGTCACTGGTGGGAAAAACCAGGCTGTTGGTGGCAGCTTCTTCATCCAGAGTTCTTTCATTTGATCCTCTGAGCAGGGCAGGCAGACAGAACTTTCCACAACAGCAGAAAAGGCAATCTTCACATCAAAGGAAAGTTCTGTCTCTGTATACAGCATGGTACTCTGTCTCTGGGCTTCGTGTAAACACACTGATAGAAATTGTAGCTGCTCGTAAGTGACACAAGTGGCCAGGAGTTAGGATCGCCCAGCACTACACTCTGAGCCGAAATGCAGGAGCCCTGGGAACCACCCCTCCCTTGGGGCCCCGCAAGGCCTGGGCCAGGTGGAGTTTCCCAGGGAACGTCAGCAGCAGAGGCAGGAGGAGAAACCCCATCAGGGCAGTGCAGTGTTCTCTGCAGCATTTGGCCCAGGGCTTTGCACCTGGAGTGTTGATGAATTCGTTCATTTTGTTCAAACGAGATCAGCATGGTGGTGCAAGGGCTTCTCACAACCAAGTTCCTGCCCCCCACTACAGACTGCTGGCCCATCTCCAGCATCCAGGTCTTTAGTGACTGCCTGGAGGATCTTGCCAGCATTAGGGGCCAAACCATGCCCCTCAATATTTATACGCTGAAGTGTTAACTCCCAGTACTCCAGCATGTGACCTTATTTGGAAATGGAGTCGCTGCAGATGTAACTGGTTAAGAAGAGGTCAAACTGGAGTAGGGTGGGCCCTACTCCCTGGACACCAGTAGGCTGGTGTCATGAAAAGGAGAAATTTGGACTTCCCTGGTGGCCCAGTGGTTAAGAAATTGCCTCCCAATGCAGGAGGCACAGGTTCAACCCCTGCTCTGGGAAGATTTCACACGCAGAGTGGCAAATAAGCCCCGTGAGCCACAACTATCGTGCCTATGCATTCTAGAGCCCATGCTCTGCAATGAGAAGCTTGTACACCACAATGAACAGTAGCTGTCGCTCACCGCAACTAGAGAAAGCCAGTGAGCAGCAACAGAGACCCAGTGAAGCCAAAAATAAATCATAAATAAAACTTAAAAATAAAAAAATTTTAAATAATATTTATTTGGTTGCACCGGGTCTTTGTTGTGGCACGTGGTATCTTTTATTTCCTTGCAGCATGCAGGATCTTTCCTCGTGACATGTGGGATCTAGTTCCCTGACCAGGGATAAACCCAGCCACCTGCACTGGGAGCGGGGAGTCTTAGCCACGGGACCACCAGGGGAGTTCTGCACTTTGATTCTAATCCGGGAGGTTTCCAAACAGAAGGGCAGGGCCACTGAAGCCCACGTTTTGGGAAAACTTCCCTGAGAGTGATACAAGCCATGATAGAAAGTGACATATGACAGGGAGATGGGTTGGGCTGGGCCTTCTTCTGTACAGCTTCTTCTGTGCTTCCTCAGGTGTGGGGAAGCATCGCCTTGCCTTCCCAGTGGGCAGAGGTAGCTGTGCTTATCACATATCATGCCCTTCACCCCAAGTTCTCGATATGGAGGGAGACCCTGGTCCTCAATGACCTTGGTTATCTGTCTGCCTTGCTTATGGGCCTTGCCCTTCTAGTGCTTCTCCTGCCCTCTGTCAAGCACCTTCGAGGTCCAGTTGTGGGGCAGGGAGCAGTGGCCAGGAAGGATCTGACCCCTTTGGCCAGGCACAGCGACAGGTGGGCTGAAAGATGAACCACTAAACATGATCCTGAGGGCAGGGCTGGAGCGGCTCAGTTTCAGCCCCTCGGGTGCGAGCATGACTGCGCAGCTTTATATAGCTCTGCCGGTCCTATATAAGAAGGTGCCCTGGCCAACAGGAGCACGGAGAGCATTGTGGCGGCGGTGCTGAAGGTCACCGTCAGTCTGAAGAGCCTGCACACAGTTCGGGTCCGTGCACCTTCCTTCCGCGAGCAGGAGGGTCCCCATAGGGGTGGCCCAAACCATAGCCGCCAGGATGCCCAGCAGAACAGCCCGCTATGCCCGCTACAGCCCAAGGCAGCGGCGCCGGAGGCTCCTGGCTGATCGCAGTGTGCACTTCCCTAATGATGTCCTGTTCTTGACCACATCCGCCAGGGCGACCTGGAGCAGGTGGGGCGCTTCATCCGGACTCGGAAAGTCTCCCTGGACACCATCTACCCCTCAGGTGAGTGCCTGCGGGGCCAGTGAGGCTCTGTGGGGTGGCAGGGGAAGGCCTGAGCCTTGACCTCTCCTGTCCTGTCCAGGCCTGGCTGCCCTTCATGAAGCGGTGCTTTCTGGAAACCTCGAGTGCGTGAAGCTGCTAGTCAAATACGGGGCAGACATTCATCAGCGAGACGAGACAGGCTGGACACCCCTGCACATCGCCTGCAGTGATGGATACCCTGATATAGCCAGGTGAGAGGGTGGCCTCCAGGATGTAGTCCCCTAAAAGGTGGCCCTGCTAGTGTAGCTAAAAACCCTAATGGCTTCTGTAATCTCCTTTTTGCCCTGTTGCCTCCCAAGAGCAAACTGCAAAAGTTAGCGAAACTTCCAAAGGGTCGGTTTCTTTCTCCTCACCTCACCTGGAAAGAGAAAAAACAGGTAGATCTCAGAACCGCAGGCTGCTACCTTCAGGCAGGGGTGAACATTCTCCGGGCCACATTCCCTCCTCAACCAGGGCTGCCCTTTGCACCCAGGTACCTCATTTCCCTGGGGGCGGACCGAGAAGCTGCGAACGACGATGGAGATCTGCCTTCAGACCTCATTGACCCGGAATTCAAGGACTTGGTGGAGCTATTCAAAGGGACTAAGATGGACTGAGCCCAGCCCTGCCCTCCCAGGGCGCTAGCCCTGCCTGGAGAAGTCAGGTGCCCATCTCCCCCGGAAGCCAGGAGTGCCCCACCAGCGGGGCTATGGGCCGGCCAGACTGGCCAGGACCCCACACCTGGGCAAAACCCTTCCCCTCTCCCAACAGCGGCCTGGCTTTTTCTTCGGGTGAAAATTTTTTTATTGCTATACTTTTTACTTTTTCAATAAACGTGATTCCTAAGCCCGTGTGGTGGCCTGATTACTGGGGATCGTCCTGTCCCAGTCTTTCGGCTCCGGTTGCTCTGGTGGTCAGCGACAACCGCCGCCCACTCTGGTCTGGGGATCCTGCAGTGTCGGAGCAAGGAGCTAGAGTCTCGCGGCTCCCGACCGCCGGTCCCTGCCGTCCATCGATCCTGCTACACCCAGGCTCTGTCTGTCCCAGAACCCCGACCCCGCTGGCCCAGGAGACTGTCCTCGACGTCCCTCGTCCCCCGCTGGCGCGAACTCCAGGAACCCCTCAGACCCCGGGCTCTCGGCCCCAGCCCTCAGTCTCCGCCCCTCCGCGCGCCGGCGGTCACGTGACCTGCGCCAGTGCGCGTGCGCGGCGGCGACGCATCACTTCCGGCCGGGCCCCTGGCAGCGGCGGCGGCGGCCGAGAGGGCGAGGTGAGGCGGTAGCGGCGGGGGCGGGGCGGGCGCGGCCCGGACCCGCCCTGGCGCGGCGGCCGCGAGGGGAGGGCCCCGGGCTGGGTCGCGGGGTTCCCGGCCCGCCGCGGCGGAGGCTAGGGAGGGGCGCGGCGAGGCGGGGCGGGCCCGCGGGGCAAGGGGCTCAGGGGGGGTAGCGGGCCGCCGTTCTCCGTCGCTGAAGCTGCCGCCTCCCCGTCGCCCGGGGAGCAGCCCTGACGATGCTTCCTGATTGCGAAGCGCGGCCAGCCGGGTTCCCGCGGTTCGCCCTCCGCCGCCGTCCCGCGTATCCCACGCTCCTGGTCTCCGAGCTGGGCGAGGCAGTGTCAGGGGAGGGAAGGGGGTAAGAGGCTGCCAGTCCTCGGGGAGCTCACCGGCACCCCAGGGGATGCCGGGGTGGGCGGGGACCGCCGTGGGTAGGCCGCGAACGAAGCAACCCAGGTTTGTGAGAAACTTCAGGTAACGCGGAGGCGCACAAGTCGTGTCCCCCACCTGCCTCCTAGGAAGCTTCCCAGAGAAGATGGTCATGAGCCGGGCCCCCGGGGCCAGGGCGATGATTTTGGGCAGATGGAACATTTTGAGCAAAAGCCTTTGAGGTGTCAGGGGGGAGTGTCCAGAGCTTTTAAAAAGCATTGCGGGTGGGCGGGAAGGGTTGGCGCCAAGTCTTGAAGGAGAAGGTTTGATTTGGGGTGAGTGGAAGGGCTGGCGAGATTGCCAGGTGAGGAAGGAGGGGAGCGCATACATTGGGGTTTGTTGCTTGGGAGGGAAGCTGCTGCTGTCACCAAGGAAAGAGGGAGAGGGGTGGTGCAGTGCTTAGAGGCTTCGCCTGGGTCTCTTCAAGGGTCGCCAGGCCCATTTGGTATCTAAAATAGCAGTGTCCTGCTGGTACTTGCTTGAGTGGTAGATTGCCTTCTAAAAGTCTCATTGGTAGAAACTGGGGTGTTGAGAGCCCCAAAGACACAAAATATGAAGGGAAAGTGGAGTCTTGATAAAATCTTAGTACCTATCAAAATTTTTAAAGTAACACAGAGTGGCTGCAATTGCATCATTGATTCTAACTCCGGAATATCCATTGTCACTTTTCCAGACAACAGAATATCATCTCACCCCCTGCCTTTGGACATATGGCTGTGTGTGGGGAAAGAGTTGGAGACTGGCAGTCTGGAGACTGGGCTTTGGGCTCCCTTCCCTGCATTCCTCCTCCCTGGAGGTCTCTGAAGCCCTTTTTCCCCCATGAAAGAGAAAGGTGCTATATAGATCCATCCAGGAAGAGTCCCTCCCTGTCTCTAAGGAGAACCACATTGGTGCTAGGGGTCTGGAACCTGCCAGGGGTACAAGCAAAGGCAGAGACAGTCTCTGGGGTGCTCAGGGCAGCTCAACCATCCTAGCCTAGCCCTGATTTCTGTGGCCTGGGAGGCTGAGAGGTTGGGAGTCTCTTGGGGCCCAGACCCCACTCTGCTGAGTGGCACGTTGCTTCATCCGCTAAACCTCCAAAGTGGGGTTTGTTGGTGTTCTCCCTGGCTCAGTGCAGTGGCTGCTCCACAGTTGGCCCTTGGCTACTGCCTCTCCACAGTGTATCATATGTTTGTGGGTCTACACCATGCCTGAGGAAACTCTGCGTTCAGTTTGCCCAAGGCTGTCCTGGCTCACACTTCATAATCAAGAGCAGCCCTTTTCGCTCAGAAATGCCTAGTTGCATGATACATTCCTTCTATGATTGCCCTGTCCACTGTCTCGTTGGATAAGCAGCCACAGAGATTTTGTTTCAGGTTGTGGCTTCATGTGGCTGTACTTGGGTCCCTTTGAGCAAGAAGGCCTGGTGAACATTCTTGGGGGTTTTTTTGGCTCAGATGGGGATTCCATGGCCCATAGAGGGAAGAGACCTGCCCAGGCGTGACAGAGCAGTGATGGATGACCCCCAGTCACGGAGTGGTTCTGGGCTCTGCCAGGTGCTGAGCTTGTAGCCTGCTGGCTGCTATGGGCTAGGCTGTTGTGGACAACAGTCAAGGCCTGTGGAGTACACCAGGGGACTTTGTGTGGTTCTCTGTGACTCTGGCAGCAGCAGAGGTGGCTCTGTGGCTCAGACTGGGTTTGGGATGGGCTGGGAGCCCAGTAGCTGGTGACGCCCACACCTGGTGAAGTAGATTATGGCCAGACTGAGGGCTTGATGGCAGTAGTATCTGAGTGGGGAGTGACTTGGGTGGGGGCAGGTTTTGGGAAGACCATGCTGGCATCACGTGTACCAGGGATGGAGAAGGGTAGTGCAGGGTACTGTCCCGACATGGATTGGAGAGGGAGCAGTGGATGTCGGATGGGTGGGAATGGAAAGAAGTAACTGAAGAGCACATACACGTAGGTGGAGGCTTGGGGTCTGTGGGCTGAGGAGAAGCTCTTTGCATCATCAGATCTGAGACCTCAGTAGTGTGAGCTGGGCCTCACAAGCTCCACCGAGCATGAAAAAATGGTGCTGACCTTTGTGCTGGCGATTGCCAGATACACCCTAATTTCAAAGCTATTAAAAGGGTAAAAAAGTTTTTCAGAGTTGATGGGATGTAGTATATGTAGTGAGGTTTTGAGCTCCAGTCTTCAGGAAATAATTGTCCCTGATAATCATGGTAAACAAAAGTCGGAAAGCAAACAAGAGGAGGGAGATGTTTGCAGAAGTAGATACTCCCTCCCCACTGGCCAGATGGACTGGAACTCCAACCTCAGGGGACTCTCGTGGCCTACTGGGCCTTGTTAGGTGTCCCTGGCGCTTTTCCAGGCCTGCCATTCTCCCCAGCCTGCTGGTCGCCTGGCTCCTCTGCAGTCGCCTCTGTAGAGGCCCTGCTCAGCACTTTGCTCAGACAGTAAATGTACTCAGTTTCCCTTTGCTTCACCACACACACCACTGTCAGCCCAGGCCTCACGCCTCTCTTCGCAACCAATTGTCAGGGACGAGCAGTCTTGGCCGAAGGTCCCACTTCCTCCCCTTGCTCCATGGAGCCCCTTCATGCTAGGTCATTGGAGACTTTATCATGGTGGCTTAGCAGTCACCTCTCTGCCCTGGCCTTCCTTGAATCCAAGTGCCCTCTTAGACATCTCCTCCCTGACCTTGTTTTGTCTCCCTTGTCCACACCTTTGCAGCTCGGCCCTCTCCACTGGACAGCCGTGTGTCCCCAGGCTTCTGTTTTTAGCATCAGTGGTATGATTCGTGCGCTGTTGCCATGGCTTATGCTTATAACTGTCACCTTCCAGGGCGGAAACAGGCCCAGTGTATATGGGCCCCTTTCAGTGGTTCTTCCCTTGGCACAGACAAGTGCTGTTTCTCTGGTTGCTCCTGTGCACCTCTCGGTAGCCACCCGAGGAACGCGGCCCTTTCCTTTGGGTACATCCTGGAACTGGAATGGCTGTCAGGAGGCATGCATATTTGTTAGATTTTTCCAGGAAATTTCCTTTGGGGTCAGCATGGGGGGCCCAACTCCTTGGAGGAGGTGACGAAGGTGAGCGAGTGCAGCTTACTGTCCCTCTGTCTTTAGGGGAGCAGCAGGCCCTGGCCTCGTGGGAAGCTGCTGGTACACTCCGATGAAGCCTTGGTGTCCACACATTCCGCAGGAAGCAGGGTATCCATGGGGGCGGGACAGGGCCAACTGAAGTTCCTAAGGAGAAAGGCCCCTGGAGGGAGGCCGAGCTCCTGGGAGAAGACGGAGGACTCGGGGGTTCCTCATGAGTAAGAACCAGTGGTAGGACACAGGCCATTAAAGACAGACCTGGTTGGGTGTGACCTCCTCCATCGAGAGGAAGCAGACAATAACTCCTTTTTAAAAAGTCCTTTTACTCATTCTTCAAGTCCCGAGGAAATGAGAGCCTGAGGGTGTCTTGCCCTTGGCCAAGGCACTTCCTGGCCGCTCTGTCCAGGGCACCAGAAACCTCGTTACCTCAAGTAGCACATCTGTGTGGACAGGTGCCGATGACAGGTACATAGCTCCACGGCTCGTGGGGCGTTCTAGCCTCTGGTCAGGAAGCACAGCCGGTGGGGGCAGCAAGGGGTGGGTTCCCACTGTGGAGACCGAATGCTCCAGGGGCCTGGGGCCCAGGCTTGGGAATGCAGAGACCAAGGGGAGCAGATGTGGCGCTCAGAGAACCTTAGAGCCACGTGTGCGTGTGTGTGTGTGCAGTCGGGGCAACGGGAGCTGGAAGGGGCTGGCCTCTGAGTTAGGCCTGAGACTGAACGGGGCCCTTGGACCAAAGTCAGGCACCCATAAAGGCCAAGCAGCCCTCAGGCTGTGGCCAGAGGAGGCCAAGGCCGAGGCTGCCCTGGAAAGAAGAAGCTCTGGAGATGGGCAAAGCTGGGAAGGCAGGTACCCTGAAGAAGTGGCCCCCGAGGTCTGACAGGACAGACTACAGGAGGGATGAGGGGGCCTGCGCAGGAGGGGCCAGCCTGGGTTGGGCGGGGGCTGGCTGATCCTCCAGGCGCCTCCCTCCTGTTGCTTTAATTGAAGCCTCCCACCTTGTTGCACTGCCAACAGCCCCTTGAGACGTGAGTGTTCTTGAACCCCTTCAGTGTCCCCAGGGCACCCTCAGGCCAGAGAGGGCGTTCCCTCTCTCCTCTGGTGTCTGTGGGACTGGCACCTGGACAGGACAGTCATAAGCAGTGAGATCCCTCGAGTCCAAGAAGGGAGAAGTCCCTTTGTGGGGAGCAGGGCCCCTCTGCTGGGAGGGCATAGGCTTCTGTGTGCCCCCTGGGAAGCTGGCTTTATGCTTGTCGTTACTACCTCAACTTGTAGGCTGTTTGACCTGTGCAGATTTTTTTTTCCCCAGCTGAGCTGTGCAGCATGTGTGATCTCAGTTCCCCTACCAGGGATCGAACGCATGGCCTCTGCAGTGGGAGCACAGTGTCTTAACCCCTGGACTGCTAGGGAAGCCCCCTGTGCGGGTGTTTAAATGCCAAAGGAGCCAGAGAGGAAGTATCCACTGGGTCTCATCTTCCAGGCTCTTCAAGAGGGGCTGTGGCTACATGCTCTGAGCATTCTGGGGCCCCCAGGCTCCAGGGGCTGGGGAGGGGAGGCACTTGTGCTCACAGGCCCTTCCCAGGCTTCCCCCATCCCCAGCACCTGGGGTTGGCCTACTCTGGGGCAAGGCCCAGGCCTGGGACTAGCCCAGGCCTGGGACTAGCCCTGTGCAACTGGCTTCCTCACCCTGCGGTGTGTCCTCAGCCAGAGAGGGCACTTTGTCCAATTGGGCAGTTTTGAGAGTGAGTCTAAAAATAGACCCCCATCTAGGGCTGTCTGGTTCCTGGGCTGAGAGAGCCTGTAAACAGGACACACCCCAGAGTTTCGGTCACTAGGATTGGCCTGATGGCTTCCTCCAGGCTCACAGCCCTCCCTCAGCCCTCCTGTCACACCCTGGGGACCAGGAACCCAGGCAGGCACTTTTCCCATTGGGAAGCACATCCCCATTTTACAGATAGGAAACTGAGGCTCAGTGGAAACAAGCTACTAGGCCCTGTAGGCCGTGAGGGCACTGGACGACTGCAGGCCTTCCCTGCAGCCCTGCGCTCTGTCAGGAGGGGTATTCGGAGACTTGAACTGGGAATCTCAACAAGGCCTCCCGACCCTGGGTAGGTGTGTTCCCTGGGCTGCGGTGGTCCGAGTGCGGGGTTCACTTGGAGCTTAAGCTGCTCTGACTCGGGCCTGTTGGTGGCCCCTGGCTGCATTTGGCTAACGGTACTGTACCCTTAGCCAGCTGGATTGTGGCTCGACCCTATCTCCTGAAAGGCAGGGAGTCACAGTTAAAGGGAAGAGGCAAATGCCCCCACGCCCTTCCTGTCCCTGGACCCCTTCTGGAGAGGGTGGCAGGGTGACCTCTATCCCACTCCTGTGTCATGGGGCTTCCCTTCCAGAGGCCGAGGGGATCCGGCAGTGGAGTGCGAGGACCAGACGCCCCAGCGATGACCAGGTGGGTCTTAGGTAGTGGAGTGACCTCCAGGTGTTGGGGGGGTCCTGCCCTGTAGCCCCTCCTCACGGGCCGGGCTCCCCCCAGTTCCCCTGTCTCCAGAGTCGTCTACAACGGCAAGAGGAACAGTAGCCCCCGCTCTCCCCCCAACAGCAGCGAGATCTTCACCCCAGCCCACGAGGAGAATGTGCGCTTCATTTACGAAGGTACACGGGGTGTCCGTGGCCAGCCCCCCGAGCCTCTCCTCCCCCCTGCACTCCTGTGAGGTGTGGAGACCCAGTTCTGGTCACGGGTGTGCATGGTCGGCACTGTGGTATTCCTGACAGGCAACGCCCCAGAAGAGGCAATGTTTGGAGTCAGTGGTGGTTGCTTGGGAAGAGGGGGGCCATGGAAGATGGTGCACTCTGGGGAACCTGGGGTGTCTTAGAAGTGGTGTGGTGGAAGTGTGAGCACGTGTGCATAGCATTTGTGCTGGGGGGTGGGGGACGGAGGACGTGGGAAAGATGGGGTGCCCAGCTGGAGGAAGTGCTGTACCCTAGTGGGTCTCATAAGCCTCTGTGACTGCAGCTCTGGTCATGGTACCATTAGGCCAAAAGGGGCATGGCTTGGGCAGGGCTCCTTGGAGCAGGGTTTGTTGAGGACAGCTTCAGGTTAGGAGCAGGCTGGACTCGGGGGCCAGAAACTGTTGAAATGGGAGTTTGGGCTCGGGGGGCCTGCGGGGCTACTCGGAGGGGAGGGACAGGGCAGGAGCGGGTGCCGTCTGCTTGGACACTGACGGGGCCGGATGGCAGGCCCAGGGGTAGGGGTCCTGACCACTCTTGCTTCCTGCAGCCTGGCAGGGTGTGGAGCGGGCCTGCGCAGCCAGATGTCAGGCAGCGAGCGGGGCCTGGTGGAGGAGTACGTGGAGAAGGTCCCTAACCCCAGCCTGAAGAGTAAGTGGGGCTGCCCTGGGCGGGAGGGGCCGACCAGGGGGCAGGAAGGCCCACCCACCTGCTGCTTCCAAGACAGCCTGGTGGGGTGGCCTGGGTCCCAGGGCCTTCAGAGGCAAGGGCAGGACAAGAGACAGACCCTACCTCTCCACCTGCACCTACCACTGATCATTCTGTTCCTCGGCAGCCTTCAAGCCCATCGACCTGAGCGACCTGAAGCGCCGGAACACGCAGGACGCCAAGAAGTCCTAAGGCGCGCCAGTGCCCCTCCCCTGGCCTCCGGGAGATCTGGGTGCAGCCTGCCGCTGGCCGCCGCCTCTCCTGTGGGCTCAGCTCCTGGGAGGGGGAGGGGGCCTTGCTCCCAGTGGGCCAAAAATCCCAGGACCAGGACAGGCATGATTGATGGCCAAGGCCTGCCCCTCCTCCCCGAGCCTTTCCTTTCCTCTCGGGGTATCTCAGGTTACCCCCATCCCTAGGAGGGCCTTGGCCCTGCCAGCCCGTGCCCCCCCCCCCCCCTGGCCTGGCTGGACCTT
>SJXQ01006550.1:266598-325851 GCA_006408695.1 Aepyceros melampus
ACAGTCTCTGCACTGTGGGATCTGGAGGCACACCCAGAGTTCAGTTTAGGCATTTGGCTGAGTGGTATGAGCAGTACTGCCGACGAAGCAGACACCCCAGCCTCAAGTTCTGGGGGGAAGATGATGATAAGCGGCCAGGAAAGAGGTGACCACATGGCGTGGTTCATGGCCAGATAGGGTGGTTTGTGGCCAGACGAGATGGTTCGTGGCCAGACAAGGTGGTTCTCAGTAGAAACCCAGGGCAGAGGGACCCTGGATTTGGGAGCTGCAGAAAAGGGGGCAGAGGGAAAAGAGATGGTGCCCCCAGAGAGACAGCTGTTAACGTCATAGGGTGGTTCCTTTCAGATCTCTTTACTGTGCCTTAATTCATTGCTTTTGATAGAATTTTATGTCAAAGTATCCCCGCATAGCTGGTAACAAGCATTTCCCCATCTTCATAAGAAGTCCTCTCAACACCATGGTACGTGGGCACTTAGTATTCCATTCTGTGGGTCTGTCAGACTTTACTCAACCATTCACAGGATATAGGAATCAAAAAAGGGAACAGTCCAAAGCTGTTTCAGGTATATGCCCCGCCCCACCACTCCAGGGAGTGAGCCCCAGACTGCATCCTGGTGCCTCGCTCAGACATGCTTGAGAGACGGAGAACCAACAGAAAAGAGGACACCAGAGGAAACAAGAGCTAATTCAGGGATCAGAAAAAAACTTCAGACGATCTTCCTCAGATAGGGAAAGACAAGGCGCCCATGCGACTAGGAGGGGCACCTTGGAAAACAGGAAGAAAACAAGAAAGAGTCCTTGCAAGGTACAAAGTGATACCTGAAAACTTAAAAATTTGGTAGAAGGATTGAAAGAAGGAGGTGAGGAAATTTCACGGAAGAAAGAACAAAAGTCAGAGAGACAGAAACTAGGAAAGAGAAGATAAGGGACGGTGGAGGATCCGAATGGCGGATCAGAGGGACAGAGTTTCCGAAGACCAGCAGAGGAGGAAGACAATTGTGAAGAAGTAATACAGAGTTCTTCCCAGAACTTTCGTAATGGAAAAGTCTGCCAACTACCCAGCACAATAAAAACAGCAAACCAGCTAATGGATTTCACTGGGGGGCACACTGCCTGGAACGCCGGAAGTCAGGCGCACTGACGGACACACGGCCTGACACACCGGATGGCAGGCGCCTTGGCGGGGACACTGCCTGGCACGTCGGATGGCAGGCCCACTGGTGGGTGCACTGGCTGGCATGCTGGCTGGCACCCGACTGGTAGGCACACTTGCGGGCACACTGCCTGGCACGCCGGATGGCAGGTGCACTGATGGGTGCACTGGCTGGCACGCTGCCTGGCACCCGACTGGCAGGCGCACTGGCGGGCACGCTGGCTGGCACCCGACTGCCAGGCGCACTGGTGGGCACACTACCTGGCACGCCGGATGGCAGGTGCACTTATGGGCACACTGGCTGGCACGCTGTCTGGCCCCAGACTGGCAGGCTCACTGGGGGGCACACTGCCTGGCACGACGGATGGCAGGCACACTGGCGGGCGCACTGGTGGGCATGCTGGCTGGCACCCGACTGGCAGCTGCACTGTCGGGCACGCTGGATGACAGGTGCACTGGCGGGCACACTGGCGGGCACTCTGGCTGGCACCCGACTGGCAGGCGCACTGGCNATGACATGTTGGTTCACCGTTGTGATGAAAAGTATTTCTGTTGGCCAGCACCGTCTAGAAACACCAAGAAACTCTATCAAGAAGGAAATGTAATCATAGCCCCAGGTCACCCACCGACCCTTTCACCAGCAAAATTTCCACAATTAGGGTACGAATGCAGAAGGTCATGACGCCTCTGAATTGAGGTGGGGGAAGGGGGCGCGAGGGCCCTGGTTGGGGTGCTGGGAAGTTGGGATAATGCCGCACAGAGCAAATCAAGACGATCCAAACTATCGACTGAGCACCTACTGTGTCTTGGATGCTGGGAGATGGAGGGAAGCTGACATCTTAGGAGAGGGAGGCGGACAATACACAGCCCAGCAGATCTGCGTGTTCCTGCTGTGACGTCAGGTTCTGATAAAGAAAACACTGCAGATGAGGAGATAGAGTGAAGAATGTGGTTCCTGTAGAAATTTTCTTCTTAAAGTCCTGGATGTTCCCAGACCTTGCCTACCCCTCCCCCTAACATTCCCACTGCTCCAAACTGGGTGTTTCTCCCTTAGTTTTCCATACTGCTGTTGCACAAATATAAAAATGATGCATGATATCTGTGGCAGGTGGTGTTTTTTTCTTGTTGTTGTTGTTGAAGTATTGTTGATTTACAGCTCCATGGCCTGTTCTTAAAACACCAGTTCTGATATATCTGTTTTTCTGCTCAGCAATATGCTTTTGGGCTGCATTCGTGCTGACCCGGGTAGGGGAGTGAGTATTTAGTTATTATTTGAGGGGATCACAATGGAGTTCTTTACTTAAACCCCGTAGACATGTAAACACCTAGGAAAAACTCAACTCTCCCATTTTTGGTCTAATATATTAAAAATAGGGACTTCCCTGATGGTCCAGTGGCTAAGACTCTGTGCTCCAATGCAGAGAGTCCAGGTTTGATCCCTGATCAGTGAATTAGATCCCACATGCTGCAACTAAGCATTTGTACACCACAACGAAAGATCTCATGTGCTGCGATGAAGATCAAAGATGCCGCGTGCTGCAATTAAGACCCAGCGTGGCCAAAAATAAATAAACAAAATGTTTAAAAACTTGGGGGTGGGCTACAAAAGTGTACTATAAAAATACATATAGGACTTTTCTGTTGCCCCCCAATTCCTTCATGACCCCCTGTAGTCCATCCTCACCCTCCAGGCCCCTGGCCATCACTGACCTGATTTCTGGGCCTATGGGTCTGCCTTTCGAAGAATACATGTAAATGGAATATGTAGTCTTTTGTATCTGGCTTCTCATATATGGCAAAGTTTTTGAGATCCACCAGCGATACAGCCTGTAATAGTGGTTACTTCTATTTGTTGCTGAGTCCTGTTCCACCGGATGGGTGGCCTGAGATTTTGGTTATCCATCCAGTTGGTGGACATGGACATGTGGGTCATTTCCAGTTTGTGTGTGTGTATGTGTGTGTGTGTGTTGGTTGAACTACATGGCATGAAGGATCTTAGTTTCCTGGGACCGAACCCACGCGTCTTGCACTGGAAGCGCAGAGCCTTAACCGTTGAATCACCATGGAAGTCTCAAGTTGTTCTCAGATTTTGGCGTTGTCAATTCATCTCCCCTAAATGGTTGTGTGCAGATCTTTATGTGGACACATGTCTTCATTTCTCCGGAGGAAATACCTCGGGGTGGGATTGTGGTTCCCAGGCTCGTGTCTGACTTTATAGGAAACCTCCAGGCTCTTGTCCTGAGCAGCTTCACTGTCCTGCATCTCCAATGGCCTTGAGGGAGAGCTGCCATCACCCCGCACCCTTCTAGGTCCTCAAGCTCTTCAGGGTTTTTGAATTGTTGATTCTGATTTTTCAGCCATTCCACTTCCAATATGTTCCAATGCAAGTCCTTCACCAGATGCATGTTTTGTAAATATTTTCTCCTGGTCAATGGCTTGCTCTCCTACTTTCTTATTTGTTCTTCAGAGAGCAGACGTTTTTTAATTTTGATGAAATCCAAATATCATATTTTTGTTTCAGGACTTGTGCTTTTTGTGCCCCGTCTGAGACATCTTTGCCTAATCCAAGGTGGCTAAGACTTTCTCCCGTGTTTTCTCTTGAAGATTTGTCTTTCAGCTCTTACACATTGATCTATGATTTATGGTAAGCTATCCTGGCATGCGGTACAACATGAGTTTGTTTGGCAAATGCACCCAGTTGCTCCAGCTCCATTTACTGAAAAAACTGTCTTTCTTCACTGAGTTACCTCAGCGCCTTTGTAAAAGAATCTCTTGACCCTTACCGTGGGTCTCTTTCTGAACTCTCTTCTGTTTCCTTGTTCTCTGTGTCCATCTTTATGTCAATACTATGCTCTCTTGGTTACTGAAGCTTTGTAGCATGTCTTGGAATTGGGTACTGTGACTTCTCCAGCTGAGTTACCTCAGCGCCTTTGTAAAAGAATCTCTTGACCCTTACCGTGGGTCTCTTTCTGAACTCTCTTCTGTTTCCTTGTTCTCTGTGTCCATCTTTATGTCAATACTATGCTCTCTTGGTTACTGAAGCTTTGTAGCATGTCTTGGAATTGGGTACTGTGACTTCTCCAGCTTTATTCAACTCTTTCAAAGATGTTTTTGTACTATACATTCATTGCATTTTCATTTGGATATTAAAATCAGATTGTCAATTGCTACCAAAAAAGCCTACTAAGATTTTGATTGAGATTCAGTTGAATCTATACGTTAAGTTGGGGAGAAAAGACATCGTAACATTCGAATCTTCCCAGCCACAAACAGGATGTATCTCTTCATTTATTCGGGTCTTCTTTAATTTCTATCAGCAATGTTTGATCATTTCCAGTACACAGGTCATACAGATTTGTTGTTGTTGTTGTTAGGAAGAGTATTTCATGATTTTTGATGCTACCGTGAAGGATAATTTTGTAAAATTTATGTTTCCAGTTGCTTATTGCTACTGTATAGAAATGCAACTGATGTTTTGGTCTGTTAATTTTGTATCCTATGACCTTACTAAACTCATTTATTAGTTCTACTTGTGTGTGTGGATTCCTTGGGTTTTTCTATGGAGGTGACCGTGCAGTCTGTAAGAAAGCATGTTTTTTTTCTTTACAATCTGTGTGCCTGGTTATTTATTTTTTGGTAACTTACTGTACAGGCTGTGACCTGTAGTACATTTTAATTTCTATCAGCAATGTTTGATCATTTCCAGTACACAGGTCATACAGATTTGTTGTTGTTGTTGTTAGGAAGAGTATTTCATGATTTTTGATGCTACCGTGAAGGATAATTTTGTAAAATTTATGTTTCCAGTTGCTTATTGCTACTGTATAGAAATGCAACTGATGTTTTGGTCTGTTAATTTTGTATCCTATGACCTTACTAAACTCATTTATTAGTTCTACTTGTGTGTGTGGATTCCTTGGGTTTTTCTATGGAGGTGACCGTGCAGTCTGTAAGAAAGCATGTTTTTTTTCTTTACAATCTGTGTGCCTGGTTATTTATTTTTTGGTAACTTACTGTACAGGCTGTGACCTGTAGTACAACATTGAGCAAAAGTGATCAGAGCTCATATCCCTGCTTTATTCCCAATTGTTGGGAGAAAAGCATTCAATTTTCCACCAGTAAGTATGATGTTATTTATAGGTTTTACAGAGTTGCCCTTTATCAGTTTGAGAATGTTTCCATAGACTCCTAGTTTGCCGAGAGTTTTTTTTTAATCATGAATGAATGTTGAATTTTATCAGATGTCTTTGGTTTTTTTGTGAGATTTGTCTTTCTCTATTGTTGTACTGAATAATACTGATTTTCAAACATTTACCAATCTTGCATTCCTGGGATACATTTCATTTCGTCATGAAATATTCTCCTTTTTATATACTTCTGGGTTACATTTGCTGACATTTTATGAAGAGCTTTTGCATCTGTGTTCGTTAAGGATTTTAGTGTGTAATTTTATTTTCTTATAATAAGAAAATTGTCTGGCTTTGGTATCGAGATGATACTGGCCTCATAAAATGAGCTGGTAAGTACACCTCCCTCTTCTGTTTTCTGGAAGTCTGTATAGAATTGGTATTATTAACTCCTTGAAGTGAAGTGAAGTGAAGTCACTCAGCTGTGTCCGACACTTTGCGACCCCGTGGACTGCAGCCCTCTGGACTGCACGAGGCTCCTCTGTCCATGGGATTCTCCAGGCAAGAATACTGGAGCGGGTTGCCATCTCCTTCTCCAGGGGATCTTCCCGACCCAGGAATCGAACCCAGGTCTCCCGCATTGCAGGCAGACCCAGGCAGACGCTTTACCCCCTGAGCCACCAGGAAGCCCATCACTTCCTTAGACAGTGATAGAATTCATTTCTGAAGCATCTGGGTCCAGACTGTCTTTTTTGTAGGAAGGTTTTTAACTACACTTTCACTTTTTAAAATAGACATGGTGCTATTTCCCTAGATATTGCCCCCATTGCTGTTTGAAATTATTGTGCCGATTTTTTAGTATCTCTAGCAGGACTTAGGGTTTCCCTGGTAGCTCAGACGGTAAAGCAGGATTTAAGACTTTCTTTTGCTGGAATTCCCCAGCAGTCCAGCGCTTAGGACTCTGCATTTTCGGGATCTCAGTTCCCTGACCACAGGTTGAACCCCAGCCACAGCAGTGAAAGTCTAGAATCCTAATTATGCGGCCACCAGGGAACTCCCTGTATTTTCTTACAGTAAAGGAAAAAGATGTTGGGTCACGTTGGTGGAAACAGGTCTGGAATGGAGTGGAGCCTTCCTCCTGGGGTGGGTCTGAGCTGAGGCCCCTCCTCTCCGAGCCTCCTCTCTCTCATCCTGCCACCTTTCTGACCTGCCAGCTCCTCCTCCCCTAATCTTGATTTTGATTACAAGAGAAACTCCTGCGAATGGACTTTGCCGGCCCCGCCACTCTCTGGCCTCAGCGGTCTTCCCAGGCCCCATTGCCGTGGTAGCAGGTGGTCACTGGCCTGAGCGCCCCTCCAAGCCTGTCCATTCACACAGCCATGAATGCGGTGGAGGCTGCCTCTCCTTGCCCTGCGCACAGGCCTCCTCTGCCTGTTGGACACCATGGCTGCCCTCCTGCTGCCAGGGACCACCCCACCCCGAACTGACCTCCAGTCTCCACCTGTGACCTCCAGAGAAACTGAGGCTGGGGTGGCCACTGTGCACATGGGCCATGCCCAGACCCCGCCTCCAGAGGGCAGGGGGTATGCTCAAAGGTGTGGGGGAGCCGGGAACAGGGGGAAGCTAGGCTCACCATAACCAGCCACAGTCACCCCCGAGTCTAGACAGCCTCTAGGGCACCCAGGACCTGTCCCCACTCACTGCCCATCTGGGAGGGTCAGCTTACCCTAGTGTTCACCCGGGTCCTTTGCAGGTTGGGCCCTGGGCCAATCCCCACCCACCTGCCCTCTTTATTTTTTTTTTAAATTTTTTAATTTTTCTTACATGCCCTCTTTAAAAAGAAAAAAATTTTTAATTGGAGTAATGTTGATTTACAATGTGGTGCTAGTTTCTGCTGTACAGAAAAATAAATCAGTTATACTTACATATATATCCACTTTTTTTTAAAGATTCTATTCCCATATAGATCTTTACAGCGCTTCTCAGGTGGTGCTAGTGGTCAAGAATCCGCCTATCAATGCAGAAGATGCAGGAGATGCAAGTTGGGAAGATCTCCCGGAGAAGGAAATGGCAACCTGCTCCAGTATCTTGCCTGGAGAATCCCAGGGACAGAGGAGCCTGTGGGCTGCCATCTATGGGGTTGCACAGAGTCGGACATGACTAAAGCGACTTAGCAGTAGCAGCAGCAGCAGTGTGTAAATAGCCCAAGTAAGTAAGCATATTCAAAAGCAGAGACATTACTTTGCTGACTAAAGTCAGTCTAGTCTAGGCTATGGTTTTTCCAGTAGTCATGTATGGATGTGAGAGTTGGACTGTGAAGAAGGCTGAGCGCCAAAGAATTGATGCTTTTGAACTGTGGTGTTGGAGAAGACTCTTGAGAGTCCCTTGGACTGCAGGGAGATCCAACCAGTCCATTCTGAAGGAGATCAACCTTGGGATTTCTTTGGAAAGAATGATGCTAAAGCTGAAACTCCAGTACTTTGGCCACCTCATGCGAAGAATTGACTCATTGGAAAAGACTGTGATGCTGGGAGGGATTGGGGGCAGGAGGAGAAGGGGACGACCGAGGATGAGATGGCTGGATGGCATCACGGACTCGATGGACGTGAGTCTGAGTGAACTCTGGGAGTTGGTGATGGACAGGGAGGCCTGGCGTGCTGCGATTCATGGGGTCGCAAAGAGTCGGAGACGACTGAGCAACTGAACTGAGGTAAGTGTTAGTCACTCAGTCATGTCCAACTCTGTGACCCCATGGACTGTAGCCTGCTAGGCTCCTCTGTCCATGGGATTCTCCAGGCAAGAATGCTGAAGTGGGTTGCCATTTCCTTCTCCATGGAATCTTCCTGAGCTAGGGATTGAACTCGGGTCTCCTGCATTGCAGGCAGATTCTTTACCATCTGAGCCACCAGGGAAGCCGATCTCCCAGTTTATCCTTCCCTCCTTCCTTTCCCCCTGGTGGGGACAAGTTTGTTTTCTACGTCTCCCACACAGCCTCTCTGAATTCTCCCTGGAGGGTGGTGGTGGGGATCTGGCCTCTTTAAGAAAAAGTAACTGAAGAACTTGAGCCGGCCTGGGGACTCTCAGCCAAGGTGGGGGCAGTGGAGGCCCAGAACCCTCTGTCTTGACCAAATGGGACATTGGACTAGAGAATAGTCTCTTCAGAGGGCTGGGATCCCCACTCCCATTTTATAGATGAGGAGCTTGAGGCTCTGGAAGCCAAGTGGCCAGTCCAGAGTCTTCAACCTGGGCTGACTGAGGGGTGCAGTGTCCTCCCTCCATGGCTGTCATTCTCTCCCCAGGTGACCCCTGCCCTCTGGGTCCTGGCCTCTGTCTTGCTGGCTGACTCTTGCCCTGAGCCACCATCAAGGTCGTCAGGCTGAGCAAAGTCACATTAGGTGGCATCCAGTATGGGTCAATCAAATCAAATCACTTAGCGCAATGGGAGCAACAGGAAGGGGCCCTGGGGCTGCAGCCCCTGACCCAGGTGCTCAGGGTGAAGGGGGCAGACAAGCCCAGGCCCCAATCTGGGCCATCAGGGCAGAATGCAGAGCACAGGTGAGGTGGGAATGGAGGAGGAAGGACCCAAGGGCTCCTGCAGAATGAGCCCAGGCCAAATGAAATGGAGAAGGGGGTGACAAGGAGGCTGGAAAAGATGGGGAGGGGTCCTGCAGGGCTGGGGGCCAGAGTGTAGGGAATGAAGCCTGGGATTTTGCTTGCGTCAGACTCACCCCAAAGCGTAAGCATTTATGGATTGTCCTCACTTCTTCCCACCACACTGTGTTCTTAAGCCTCCGATGGTTCCCCTTTGCCTCCAGGGCTGTGTCTCCTCCCAGTGGTGCAGACTGGTCCACAGACTGGCCCAGCTGGTCTTCCTTAACTAGCTTCCCCAGTCTTCTGTCACCCATCCTTCCAGCTGGCCCCAGAGCTCACCTGCAGTGGCTCCTCTATGCCACGGACTTCCTACAGAAAGAATCTGATGCCTTATCTGAGTGACGGCCTCAACCTCTGAGAGGTAGTAATTGATGGAACCCTGGAGCAACAAAGCTGGGGTTTATCCACCATTCCCATTCCTCAAGGCAGCTGGTGATGGGGTCGTGACAGCTGCTCACCTAGGGTGGACTGGCCTGAGCCACGGGTGGGCAGGGGCACACTGGTTGGGCCTTGCTTCAGCATCGGAGAGATGGGGGGGAGGGAACAGACGTTTTAAGGGTTGGACATCGAATGGCCTGAAGCCTCGAAGACATCTCTGGTCAGCCAATTCAGGGTCGCAGTGAGATCCAGAGCCCTCTGTTTCCAGCTGATTTGTATCCCCCCAAAATGTGTATAGTGGCAGAAAGCGAAGAGGAACTAAAGAGCCTCTTGATGAGGGTGAAAGAGGAGTGTGAAAGAGCCAACCTAAAACTAAATACTAAAAAAACTAAGATCATGTCATCCAGCCCCATTACTGCATGACAAATAGAGGCGGAAAAGGTGAAAGTAGTGACGGATTTCCTCTTCTTAGGCTCCAGAATCACTGCGGATGGTGACTGCAGCCGTGAAATCAGAAGACGATTGCTTCTTGGCAGGAAAGCAATGATAAACCTAGACAGTGTCTTGAAAAGCAGAGACATTACTCTGCTGACAAAGGTCTATATAATCAAGGCTTTGGTCTTCCCAGTGATCACGTATAGTTGTGAGAGCTGGATTGGAAAGAAGGCAGAACACCAAAGAATTAATGCCTTTGAACTGTAATGCTGGAGATGACCCTGAAAGTCCACCCTAGGTGAGCAGCTGTCATGACCCCATCACCCACTCCTTTGGACAGCAAGGAGATCAAGCTAGTCAACTTTAAGGGAAATCAACCCCGATTATTCACTGGAAGGACTGCACTGGAGAGACTGTGCTGAAGCTTCAGTAGTTTGGTCATCTGATGAGACCAGACAACCCATTGGAAAAGTCCCTGATGCTGGGAAAGATTGAGGGCAGAAGGAGGCATCAGAGGAGGAGATGGCTGGACGGCATCACTGATACAATGAACAGGAACTTGGGCAAACTCCGGAAGATGGTGAAGGACAGGGAGGCCTGGCGTGCTGCAGTCCATGGGATCGAAAAGGGTCTGACACGACTGGGCGACTGGAAAACAACAGCAACAAACGTGCATGTGAAAGTCCTAACCCCCAGCACCTTGGGATGAGACTATATTTAGAATGGGGCTTTTTCAGAGGTAATTAAGGTAAAATGAGGCCTTTAGAGTGGACACTAACCCAATCTGACTGTATCCTTATAAGAGGAGATTAGAACACAGACACACACAGAGGGACGCCCGTGTGAGGACGCAGGGAGAATGCGGTGCCTGCGTGCCCAGGACAGGTCCTAGGAGGAACCAGCCTTGTGCACTTTGGTCTTGGGCATCTGGGCTCCAGACTGTGAGTTTTAATATATAGATATATATATTTGGCTGCACTGGGTCTTAATTGCAGCATGTGTGATCGTCATTGTGGCACTCAAACTCTTAGTTGCGACATGGGGGACCACGGATTGAACCCGGGCCCCCTGCACTCGGAGTTTAGAGTCTTAGCCACAAGGGAAGTCCCACAGACTGTAAGTTGATAAAACTCTGTAGTTCAAGCCACCCAGTCTGTCCAGCTGCTGTGGCAGCCCCAAGACACTCATAGCGCCATCGTCTAGTACGTAGAGTCACAGCTCCTAAAGCCAGAGGGCGGGTTTGCAGGGAGTCGGGTCAAAGACTTGATTCTGGGGAGGTGTGGGGCCGCAAAGGGAAGGACGACTGTGCTTCACTGTCTCCTGGGCCAATGTCAGGACCCATAGCAGAGGGTGGACCCTGCAACCCAGATCGGGTGTGTCAGGGTGGAAACTCTCAGCCCCGGAACTCAGACCTCCCGAAACTACTGGCAGCAGAAGTGGCCACAAGCCTGGCTGGAGGAGACCAGCCACACAGGCGTCACCAGGTAGGTGTCCTTCCCCAGGTCCACCTGCCTCCCCTCTAAGCCCCTGACCGTCATGAGGGGCAGGTCTCTTGTGGCCTGATGATGGGCAGAGAGGGAGCATTTTCCAGGGATCTGTGGCCAGGCAGGCTTGTGCCATCAGGACTGGGAGCAGGGGAGGTGGACATTGAGGATCTGGGCGGGGAGGGGTGGAACTTGCCTGGGGAAGGGGAAGGTATTGATAAGGGTATTTTCCAAATCCTGGCAAGGACACCTGGACTGGGCCTAAGATGCTGTTGGAATGGCTCGTGGGAGACTGAGGATGACCGAGCCCGGGAAACAGGAGAGCTGGGGGATGTATTTGCAAGAGGACCAGCAGCTGATGGAGAACAATAAGGAAAGCCCTGGGAAGGAGCTCCCAGGCCCCATGGCATGGCTGTCATGTCCTTAGGTCTTTGCTGGGTGCTGGCTGGACACAGTGGCTCCTTCCTCGGGGCCAGAGCAAGATGGCAGCCAGCCTTTAATGTCCAGTCTCACAACGGACATCCTGTCCCTTTGTCACCTTCTAGAGGCAAGTCGCGGAGAAGGCAATGGCACCCCATTCCAGTACTCTTGCCTGGAAAATCCCATGGTTGGAGGAACCTGGTGGGCTGCAGTCCATGGGGTCACTAAGAGTCAGACACGACTGAGCGACTTCACTTTCACGCATTGGAGAAGGAAATGGCAACCCACTCCAGTGTTCTTGCCTGGAGAATCCCAGGGACGGAGGAGCCTGGTGGGCTACAGTCTATGGGGTCTCACAGAGTCAGACACGACTGAAGCGACTTAGCAGCAGCAGCAGCAGCAGCAGCAGCAGAGGCAAGTCGAGTCTGCACTCAGGAGACAGGACTTCATGAGGGCATGGATGACAGGGTCCTGGGGCAGATAGAGGAGCCCCCTCAGGGAGTGGGGGTGGGCAGCCCATGAGGGCATTGCTTCACTTTTATCCCCTAGAAAGGTCAAGGGTGGGTGACCCTTCCCTGACATTCCAGACCCGAGCCTCGACCCAGGACAAAGGAGACCACTCAGATATCTCCAGAGCTGCAGATGAGGGTGTTGACCCTGAAACCAAGACAGGAAGGAACCATGAGGCCTCCCTGTTGGGTGGGGGCGTCCAGAGTCTTAAAGACCTAAGACACAGACTCCTTAAAAAGCTAGACATGGAATCACCATGTGATCCAGCAAGTCCACTCCTGGTGTATTCCCAAAAGAACTGAATATGGGGCTTGAACAGACATGCGTATGTTCATGTTCCTAGCATCGCTATTTTTTTTTAAATATTTATTATTTATTTATTTTAGTTTTTGGCTCTGCTGGGTCTTGGTTGCTGCATGTGGGCTTTCTCTTTATGTTACTTGTTATATTTTATTGTATTTTATCACAATGAAAAAAATTTTAAGTCTTAAGATGCAGGGAGGCTTGTACATGTCATACCTTTTTTTTTTTTTACTCTTTAAAAACTTATTTATTTATTTAATTGGAGGATAATTGCTTTACAGAATGTTATTTTCTGTCAAACCTCAACATGAATCGGCCATAGGTATACATATATCCTTTCCCTCTTGAACCTCCCTCCCAACTCCCTTCTCATCCCGCCACTCTAGGTTGATACAGAGCCCCTGTTTGAGTTTCCTGAGCCATACAGCAAATTCATACCCCAGTTTAATTCCGGGGCATGACAGCCGCCAGCACCAGCCATGAACTCAACCGGACAATCAACTTGACTAAGCGACCGACCAACCGGGGGTCTGAGCGCAGCAGCCCAGCAGGCCAGCTCCTCCCTCAGCCTCCGCTGCATCCGTCCTGCAGGCACCCACCCAGGGAGCGTGCTTCCTGTGTCCTCATCAGAGGGGAAGTGGCGGCTGTTCCCCTGCCCTGGGGCCCTGTCTCCGCAGCTGCTGCCGCCAACTCTAATATTGGGAAACAGAAAAGATGTTTCTGGTTGTGAGTTGTTGGAAACTCAACTAGCTGGCTGGAAGGATAAATGGATAGAAAAACAAAATGCTTTAGGGTCCAGCCTGACCCTGACCCTCACTGGGGCCTGGTGGACCCTCTGGAGCGGGTGGCCTGTAAAGCCCATGGTGACCAGACCTCAGGGATGATGGGGTCCAGGGCTGAGCCTGGCCACTGGGAGCTGTTGTGGGAGGTGAGTCCCCCCGCCCCCACCAGGGGGGAGAGTGTCCCCAGATAGCTAACCACTGCTGCCAGGTGTGGCCCCTGTAGTGGCCCTGTGTGGCAGTGTGGGCAAGGGTGGCTAGTCCTCCAGCTCCCCTCACTGGGGGCTCTGTGTGGCTGCTGGAAGAGAGGGAGCCCCACCAGGGTCCTGGGCTTCCTGGTCACCCTCCTAGGGTCTGGAAAATAAAGCTGGGCCCAGTTGGCTTATGTGAGGAAGGAGCTGGTCGCCCACAGGGCAGAGAGGGGGGGTTGGAGGGTGAAGGGAGGATGCAAAGACCTGGGAGACCACACGGGAAACTTGACCGGGCCCCTCTCAGCACCCCTTCACTGCACCACGTGTCCAGTGCCCCCAGGGCCTACAGTAATGGCTTTCCTCTGAAGCCCTCTCTCCTCCCAGCCCTCCTTTGTTTCAGTGGAACCCCACCATCACATCCCAAAATTATTCATCAAAGGCAGCCAGAGCCTTCTTTCCACACTCTGCCCCCAAGCCAGCTGGGATTGAGACCCTGCTGCAGAATGCCCACTGTCCCCAGCAACATTCAGAACAGACAGGTACTCCCCGCGGGATAGCCTGGCCACAGGGTCTGGTCTTGCCCCCTTCCATCTTTCCCAGCCAGCTCTCAGACCTCACGAAATGGCTCTGCACTCCCCACCCAGTCACCCGCTGGCCCTTCCAGGCTTGATCATGGTACCCTGTGAGCCCTCGTGGGTTGCCCTCCCCCATCCTTCCTGCCCCCTCCTCCGTAAGTGAGGCTCTGATGTCTGAATCCTCTCTCTCATCAGCCCAGTAGCCCACACGGCACTGGCGATGCTTGTGGACTGTCCGGCCATGGACCTGGGTCATATCCCCTCTCCCTAAGGCTGGCTGAGTTCCAGGAAGGCTGAGGGTCTGGAGGAGACCCTGTCCTGAAACCTGAGTTCTCCTCCCACCTGGGCCAGGCTGCTGCCCTCTCTGAAGGCGCTGGGTTTTTCCCTGGCTTTGATGGGATCTAGACTCTCACCTTTTGGAGTTTTGTATTAATACTTTCTAGACCACTGCTGTTCCTGGAAAACATCCCAGCCAACTTTTTCTTTGGTCACCCTCCTTTCAACTTGGAAGGCAGCCTGGCAAAGGGGAGCCCCGTTAGCCCCTGCTAGCAGCAGTCCCCCCCATCATTGGGCCTCCCTACACCTCTGGCTCCGAGCCCTCCTGGCCATAGTGTCACCAGGCTGCCACCCAGCGGCCACTCGGGGAGTGGCCAGCTTTCCATTTGGCAACTGGCCTGCTGGGTGGACCCAGCCAGGCCCAGCTGCTTCTCCCATCTATTTTCTCCCTCACCCACTCACTCATCTGTTTACTTATTCATTCACTTAGCAAACCACAGGGAGCCCAGCTGAGCCAGGTCCCGACAGACCTCATGGCTGGAAGGACACAGCCAGAGAAAGTGCTCAGCCCTCCTCCTGAGGGGGTGACTTTCTAGGTAGGACACAGATGGGGTCCAACAACTGGGGATGGTGGGATGAACTGGGAGATTGGGATTGATATACATACACTGAAAGCGAAAAAATGTTAGTTGCTTAGTCATTTCCAACTCTTTGCAACACCATGGATTATAGCCCGCCAGGCTCCTCTGTCCATGGAATTCTCCAGGCAAGAATCTGAAGTGGGTGCCTTTCCCTTCTCCAGGGGATCTTCCCGACCCAGTGTTCGAAGCTGGGTCTCCTGCATTGCAGGTAATTCTTTACCATCTGAGCTACCAGGGAAGCCCCATATATGTACCACCATGTGTAAAATAGTAGTGGGAACCTTCTGTATAGCCCAGGGAACTCAGCTCGGTGCTCTGTGATGACCTACAGAGGTGGGATGGGGGGTTTGTGGTGGAAGGGATGTCCAAGAGGAAGGGGATATATGTATACATATAGCTGATTCAATCCATTGTAGAGCAGAAGCTAATACAACATGGTAAAGCAATTATACTCCAATTAAAAAAAAAAGAGGCAACTCTTTTCTGGTTTTCACGGCTCAAGGAACCATGAGCAGCAGTCTCCTGAGACACCGGCTATACGGCAGTGCAGGAAGTCCTGTCTGGGAACAGCACAAGGCCTGGAAGTGTTTGGAGATGGTGGAGCTTCCGGGCAGCCTGAAGAACTATGACCCTCAGAAGGACAAATGCTTCCTGGCACTGTCAGGAATGCTTCCCGGGCACTGTCAGGCTTAATGCCCCGCTTGTGGTGTCTGCTCCCCCCGCCAAGTATGTGTCCTGGGCAGCACTGTGATAAGGCCAAGGCGTGGATATCTCCCATGTGGACAGCAAGGTGCTGAAGAAACTCAGCAAGAGCGAGAAACTGGTCAAGAAGCTGGCCAAGAAGTATGATGTCTTTCTGGCTTCAGGGTCTCTCTCTGATTAAGCAGATCCCACAAATCCTGGGCCCAGACCTGAACAAGGCTGGCAAGTTCCCATCCTTGCTGACCCACAGTGGGAACGTGGTGGCTGAAGTTGATGAAGTGAAATCCACAATCAAGTTCCAGATGAAGAAGCTGCTGTGTCTGGCAGCAGCTGTTGGCCACAAGAAGATGACAGATGAGGAGCTGTGTACAACATCCACTTAGCTGTCAACTTCCTGGTGTCATTGCTCAAGAAAAGTTGGCAGCACTTCAGGGCCTTGTCCATTAAAAGCACCATGGGCAAGCCCCAGCAACCTGTACTAAGGCACAGCTTAATAAACCATACTCCACACACACAAAAAAGAGGCAAGAGTGAAACTTCCATTGGATTTATGTCAGCAAATACTTGAGATTGGTTGAACTACCTCACAAAAATTAAACCCATCAGACTGAAAAAACAAACGCAACCAGGCAGATGGCAGGTGGGATGTGGAAGTTGGGGGGCTCCTTCTGTCCCAGCCTCACAGATTCTACTTGTCATTCTGCCTGGGGGGCTATGTTGTGGGCGAGAAGATGCTACTTCTGTGAGAGTAGTGGCCTCCTCCCCCCGGGATGTGGCCCGAATCAGCAGTGGACTGCATTGTTTCCAGGGGGTCCCCCACTCCACCCAGCTTCTGCATTTTTAACTTACCTGTGAGGACTGTCCTTTTTTTTTTTTTAGAAATCATTCTCTATTTTTGGCTGCCCTGGGTCTTCATTGCTGCTCGCGAGCTCTCTCTAGTTGTGGCAAGTGGGTTTTAGAGCTCATGGATTTATTGTTTCGTGGCCTGTGGGATCTTCCTGGACCAAGGATGGAACCCGTGTGCTTTGCATTGGAAGGCAGAGTCTTAACCACTGAACCATCAGGGAAGTCCCTGTTTTGTTTCTGAGTCCCTGTTTGTTTCTTGAGACATAATTCACATACCATATAATTCACTCATCCGAAGCGCACAGTTCAGTGGTTTTTAGTGTGTTCACAGCCATGCAGCTGTCACCACAGTTAATTTTTAGAACATTTCATCACTTCAGAAGGAAACCTCCAGCTTTCTAGCCCCCATCCCTCAGCCCTCCATCCCTCCCAGCCCTAGGCAAGGGCTAATACACTCTCTGTCTCTATGAGTTTGTCTGGCTCTTTTCACTGAGCTTAACGTGCGCCAAAGCCTTTGACTGTGTGGATCACAATAAACTGTGGAAAATTCTGAAAGAGATGGGAATACCAGACCCCCTGACCTATCTCTTGAGAAACCTATATGCAGGTCAGGAAGCAACAGTTAGAACTGGACATGGAACAACAGACTGGTTCCAAATAGGAAAAGGAGTACGTCAAGGCTGCATATTGTCACCCTGCTTATTTAACTTCTATGCCGAGTACATCGTGAGAAACGCTGGGCTGGAAGAAGCACAAGCTGGAATCAGATTGCCAGAAGAAATATCAATAGCCTCAGATATGCAGATGACACCACCCTTATGGCAGAAAGTGAAGAGGAACTAAAAAACCTCTTGATGAAAGTGAAAGAGGAAAGTGAAAAAGTTGACGTAAAGCTCAACATTCAGAAAATGAAGATCATGGCATCTGGTCCCATCACTTTATGGGAAATAGATGGGGACACAGTGGAATCAGTGTCAGACTTAATTTTGGGGGGCTCCAAAATCACTGCAGATGGTGATTGCAGCCATGAAATTAAAAGACGCTTACTCCTTGGAAGGAAAGTTATGACCAAACTAGATAGTATATTCAAAAGCAGAGACAGAACTTTGCCAACAAAGTTCCGTCTAGTCAAGGCTATGGTTTTTCCAGAGTCATGTATGGATGTAAGAGTTGGACTGTGAAGAAAGCTGAGTGCCAAAGAATTGATGCTTTTGAACTGTGGTGTTGGAGAAGACTCTTGAGAGTCCCTGGGACTGCAAGGAGATCCAACCAGTCCACCCTAAAAGAGATCGGTCCTGAGTGTTCATGGGAAGGACTGATGCTGAGGCTGAAACTCTAATACTTTGGCCACCTCATGCGAAGAGATGACTCATTGGAAAAGACCCTGACGCTGGGAGGGATTAGGGGCAGGAGGAGAAGGGGATGACAAAGGATGAGATGGCTGTATGGCATCACCGACTCGATGCACATGAGTGAGTGAACTCTGGGAGTTAATGATGGACAGGGAGGCCTGGCGTTCTGCGATTCATGGAGTTGCAAAGAGTCAGACACGACTGAGTGACTGAAGTGAATTGAACTGAATGTCTTCAGGGTGTAGCTGTGTTTTAGCAGGTGTGAGGGTTTCATTCCCTTTAAAAGCTGGGTAGGTCCAACTATTGAATGGATGGACCACGATTTGTTTATCCCTTCATACACAGACGGACTTTTGGCGACTGTGATAGGGTGGCTGTGATCACCCATTTAACAGCCTTTTGTGTGGGCACATGTTTTCATTTCTCTTGGGAATAAACCCAGAAGAGGACTTGCTAGGTAACATGATAACTTAGGGCTTCCCTGGTGGCTCAGCTGGTAAAGAATCTGCCTGCAATATGGGAGAGTTGGGTTCAGTCCCTGGGTCAGGAAGATGGGAATGGCTACCCACTCCAGTATTTTTGCTTGGAGAATTCCATGGACAGAGGAGCCTGGCGAGCTATAGTCCATGGGGTCCAAGAGAATTGAACACGACTGAGTGACTTAATACTTTCACTTCATACTTTCATAGCAACTCTTAGTGACTAAACAATGACAACCATGGTAATTCTATATTTAATTGATGAACTGCCAGCCCTGAGAATCCTTTAATATCCATGCCTGACCTAGTCACAGCCCTGATCAAGGCCCTCTAACAGTGTTGACCTCATAGCCCAGGCCCTGCTGGCCCACCTTCTGCCCTCCACCCTCTACCCACTGGCTTCCATCCTGGGACTCAGCCCCCAGGCTCCCGCCCACTGCAGGGGTTTGGCAAGCACCAGGTTCTCCACATGGAGCTCTCCTGCCTCCCTCCTGCTTTTCTTCAGTCCTCCCAGAATTCCTCCCAGAAACACAGGCAGGCTCCCAGAAGTCCTTTCCTACTTTGCTTCCATGGCGTTTATGCAATTAGTTAATTAGAATCCATGTCTGGAGGCACCAGAAGGGCAAGTACTCTGTGTTTTAAAGTACATAATAGATTGTGGTACTGATTACAAAACCTAATACAATTTTTTTTCATGGAAAAAAAAAGCACACAATAGATGTTTCAAATCATTCGGTAGAAGAAGAAATTCTTTGAGCAAAAGGCCATCCAGACCCGTTTTAATTTCTAAATAGGATTGGGCTGGGCTCAGTTCCCTTTTGCCCGCATAACATTCTGCAGTCCTTGGCTCTTTTCTGGTAAGAGTATTTTGGTTCCCTTTGGGGTCTCTCTCCCCACTCAGTCTAGGGGAGGTTAGAAACACAGACTTGGCCAGCCAGTCTGTCCTTGGCAGCTGAAGTTGATTCACGGAGGCAAATGGCTCAGGTGGGGGCAATGAGAAGTCACCCAGGCCTGCTCTCTTCTCCATGGAGATGCTGAGCTGGCACAATGTGGCCAGGATTTGAGGAGAGACTGCCCAGAAATGAAGCCATGTGGGGGAAAGTCAGACTGAAATAGGAAGAGAGATGGGTGACACACCTGGATTAAGTCATGCCTTATGTCCAGGGGAGTCAATACATTCCCCCATGCATAAAGCAGTTTGCACTGGGTTTCTGTACTACGTAACCAAAAGACTCCTGATTAATGCAGGGTCTGCATGTGTGTGAGCTCCATCACTTCACTTGTGTCCAACTCTTTGTGACCTTATGGAGCCCACCAAGCTGCTCTGTCCATGGGGATTCTCCAGGCAAGAATACTGGAGTGACTGCTGTGCACTCCTCCAGGGGCTCTTCCCAACTCAGGGATCGAACCCGTGTCTCTTGCACTGCAAGCAGATTCTTTATCGCTGAGCCACCAGGGAAGCCCAGGGCAGGGTCTACAGCCCAGAAAAGTTTTGTAATCTTAGCCCATTTTCCTATCAGGTGGATTTTTTCCTTAGTGATTTGTAAGAGCAATTAGTATATTAGGAACTTTTTACCATATACTTTGCAAATGTTTTCTCTGATTTGTGTGTGCATGTTTGTATGTATTTCTTTATAGAAGGTTTTGCCATGCATAATACCCAAAATTGTATGATCAAATGTCTGTCTTTCCTCCCATAATCTGTGGTCTTTAATTTTACTGTATCTTTTTATGGCAATGCCCTTTATCAGATCAACAAGTGGTTGTTCTACTCCTAGGTTGCTAGACAATTTTTAAAAAATCACAAATGAGTGTTCAATTGTTTCAAGTCCTCCTTCTGCAGCTGTTAAGATGATTGTGGATTTTGTTTTCCTTTAACCTGTAATGGGAAGTACATTCATCAGTTTCCTGACATTGAAATCCCACTGTAAGCCCAACATGGTCAGAGGTCTAACATTTTTTGTTATATAGCTAACTTCAATTTATTAAAAGTTTTTTTGGTTTTCTGCATTCACCATCAGGAATTAGATTGGTCTTTTAACTTTCATTTTGGAGTTGAGATCATGCTAGCCTTCCATGATTTTTTTTTAACTTTTTTTTTGGCTGTGCCAGGTAGCATGAGGGATCCTCCCTGATCTGAGGTCAAACCCATTCTCCTTCTTCATTCCTCCTCAAAGTTGAGAGTCTTAACCACTGGACCACCAGGAAGTCTCTGAAATTTTTAAGACAAGGAGTTTTCTGTTCCACGATCACAATAAAAATTCACCTGTGAAACCAGCCATATTGGTGTGCTTGTGTGTGAGTTTCGGTCAAACATTGTGGCAGTAACCAAAGACCGTGTAAACGAGAACAAGAGAGGCTATGCGCTCACCTTGCTCTGATAGGAGGTAGCCCCCTCACTTGCATGCTGGAGAGATTCAAGGCAGACAGAGGAGGGGGCAGCTCCATCATGAAAGGGGAGCTCAGGGGGGCTCAGGTGCACCCCAAAAGAGGCTATGGGCTTGGGGAAGCTCTGGGCGGCCGACTGGCGTTGCTGCAACCCATCTGGTTGGTTACAGCAGCATACTTGACTTTCTCTGGTTGGTCCTGAGCCGGAAGTGGAGGCAGAAATTAGGGAAGCTGGCAGGTATTGGCCAAGTCCTGGCCGTTTGGGGCTGGCTGAGTTCTGTTGGCATATCTAGTAGCTGTGTGTGTGTGTGTGTGTGTGTGTGTGTGCGCGCGCGCGCGCGCGCACGCATTCTCAGTCGTGTCTGACTCCTTGCGACCCCCTAGACTGTGGCCTTCCAGGCTCCTCTGTCCATGGAATTTCCCAGGCAAGAATACCAGAGTGGGTTGCCATTTTTTCCTCCAGAGGATCTTCCCCACCCAGGGATTGAACCTGCATCTCTTGCACCTTCTTCATTGGCAGGCGGATTCTTTACCACTGCACCGGCCTGGGAAGCCTGCTAGTGGTCATGGTCCCCGTATGTTCAGTCTCTCTGTGCTTTTGTAGAATGTTACCCATTTCTTTTTCCCTTTCAAATGTACTGGTATCAAGTTGTTTGTAGGATTCGCTAATAATTTCAATATCTAATATTTCTTTTATATGTTTTTCTCTTTCATTGCAGATTCATGTCTTTTCTCATTGTCCTTGTTGGACGTGTTAGCGGTATGATGACATGACACGTCTTATTAAAGTACCAGTTTTTAAAATTAATTTATTCATTTAATTTTGGCCATGTTGCATGACCAGTGGGATCTTTATTCCCCAACCAAGGATTGAACGTGCGTCCCCTAAATTGGGAGCACTGGGCCGCCAAGGAAGTCCCCTAAAGTACCAGTTCTGAGTTTTTGTTAGTCAATTTCCATTTCTTTCCTTTCTGTTCTTACCTTTGGTACTTCCTTCTGCTCTCTGGGATTTACTTTGTCTTTTTGTAATTGCTTAAATTGAATACTTAGATACTTTTTTTTTAACCCTTTCAGTTTTGTGATAAATGATTTTAAGGCCATAAGCTTCCCTTCAGTGTTGTAACTTTCTACATGTCATATTTTAATTGTTGGGCAATTCAAAAATTTTCAGTTTCCATTGTGATTATCTCTTTCAGTTCAGTTCAGTTCAGTCGCTCAGTCGTGTCCGACTCTTTGCGACCCCATGAATCGCAGCACGCCAGGCCTCCCTGTCCATCACCAACTCCGGGAGTTCACTCAGACTCATGTCCATTGAGTCCGTGATTTTAGCAGCTGTTATTTAGGAGAGAGCACATTTTACTTTCTAGGAACATGGCATTCTTTAAAAAAAATTCAAACTCCCTTTTTATACAAAAAGAAAATTTAACTCTAGGAGGGTTTTGGGTTTTGTTTTTTTTTTTTTGTAGTGTTCTTGGGATTTTCTACATTGACAGTCGTAACATCTGAAATAGGGGCAGCTTTATTTCTTCCTTCTCATGTATGAATGCCTTATATTTTCTTGCCTTCGTTCACTGGCTGGAAACTCCATCCAATCCTACACTGCATAAGGATGGTGAGAGTGGACAGCTGTGCCTCATTCTAATTTACAGGGAAAATATTCAGTCTTTCACTATTAAGTATATAATGTTAGCTGTAGATTTTTGCATCTATATCATAAGAGAAGTTTGTCTCCCGTTTTCTTATTTTGTATTGTCTTTATTTGGTTATGGTATCTGGACAATACTAACTTCACGAAATAAATTGAGAAGTGTTTCCTCCTCTTGTTTTATGGATGAGATTGTGTAAATTTTTTCCTTAAATGTTTGGTAGAATTCTCCATGAAACCACCTGGGCTGTTTGGGTCTTCCTTTGGGAGATTATGGATTCACTGTCCATAATAGTTATGGGGCTATTCCCACGATCCATTCTAAACTGGATAAGTTGTGGTGGTTTGTACTTTATCTAGGACTTGTTCCAGTTCATCTAAATCAACACATGCTTACAGTTGTTTGCAATATTCCCTTAAAACCTCCCTTTTGGTGTCTGCAAGGTCTGTAGGGATGTCCCCATTTATCAGTCTTACTATGAGTTTGTCATTTTGCTTAATCTTTTCAAAGAAATACGTTCTGTTTAGTTGATTTTTTCTATTTTTTGTCTATTTACAACTTAATTGGTTTCTGCCTTTAGAATTTCTGTTTACTTTCTATTTATTTTTGCTCTTCTTTTTCTAGTTCATAAGGTGGAAGCTTACTTTTTTTTTACATTTGAAAGATGCATTCTGATACAATCTTTTCTCATATAAGCATTTAATGGTATGAGTTCCCCTCGAAACCCCATGTTTGTTGCTGCCCAGACATTTTTCACATTTTTATATGTTGTATTTTGATTTTTATTCAATTCAACTTATTTCGTAGCTTCCCTTGAGATGTCCTCTTTTGACCTGCTGATGATTTTGACATGTGTTTTTCCCAAGTGTTTGGATTTTCGTGTTATCTTTCTGTTGAAGACTTCTGGTTTGATTCCACTGTGGTCAGAGACACAACTTCTATGATTTCAATCCTTTAAATCTGTTGATGCTTGTTTTCTGGCTACCAAGGAATATGTTCCCTGGGCATTTTAGCAGAAGGTACATTCAGGTGATTCCTGGTGGCTTGCTGTGACCATGATCATATGACAATTAGAACTCTATGTTGTGTCTTGCTCTTGCGGGTGGAATGTCTGATAAATGCCAGTTAGATTCTGTTGGTTGATAATATTGAAGTCTTTAACATCCCAACTGATTTTCTAGATTTCTATCAACTACTGAGAGAGGGGTGGTGATGTCGCCAGCTATAATTATGGATTTGTCTTAGTTTTAAAAATAAGGGTCTTTAGATGACTAACTTTTGAGTAAAAGAGCAGATGACAAATTTTATATAATAAATATGAGAGAACACTATTGGTGTAAAGGTTGTGGAATAGAGCCCAATTCAGTCTCAGAGGAAAAACTTTATAGCCTTAAATGCATAACTTAGAAAACATGATGATTAGTAATCAATCTAGTGATTAAAAGAATATTAAGCAAATATAATGAACAATTTATGCCAATGCCTTTGACAAATGCCTTGAGAAACAAATTGCCAAACTCACCAAATAAGAAGATAACCTGAATAGCCCTATATCTCTCTTAAAAATGAAACTGTTGGTTTAAAATCTTCTCTTGGGAATTCCTTAGCAGTCCAGTGGTTAGGATTCTGTGCTTTCACTTCTGAGGTAAGAGGGTATGATCCCTGATCAGGGAACTAATATTCTCCATGCCAAGAGGCTAAAAAAAAAGGGAGGGGGTAGTGGAGACTTAAAGAAAAGAAAATAAAAATCTTCCCACAAAGAAAACTGAACTTGCTTGGTGAGGTTATGTTTTTTAAAACTCAATAATAAGAAAGCAATTTAATTGTTAAAGAAAAAATTGGTCAAAGTGGTTGAAAAGACAGCTTACCAAAGAAATACATAGATGACAAATAAGTAAGCCCATGAAAGATGGTCCACATATTTCGTCATTAGGAAAATGCAAGTTAGAACTGCAGTGAGATCCCACTGCACAATATGAAAATGAATTCACAAAATGAATATGAAAAATAAAAAATAATCTGACTCTACCAAGCGCTGGAGGGAGTTGAAATTCCTTTATTACTGGTGGGTGAAAATGGTACAACCACTATGGAAAACAGTTTGTCACTTTCTTAGTGATTTTTACCGAGAGGAATGAAAGTACATACATGTCCATGCAAACACTGCAAAAATCTTCATAGCTGCTTTGTTTGTAATATCCCAAAACTGGAGACAGCCCTGCTGTCCATCAGTGAGTGAGTGGACAGGCACACTAAGGTCTCTTCATCCATGCAGTGGCATGGTCCCTGGTGTGAAATGTCCTGAGCAACTTAAATGAATCTCAGAGTTCTTATGCTGAGCAAGGAAATCTGACAAAAAGAGAGCATGTTATGTGTTTTCATTATATGAGAGTACAGAGCATAGAAGTCCATAAGAAATCCATGAAATGAATCTCTAGCATCTACAACCTGTCAGTGATTGTTCGAGGATGGGGAGGGCAAAGAGGGGCCAGAGGAAAATTTGGGGGCAGTGTTTGCAATCTGGCCTGGGGTGACAGTTTCAGGGTGTGTGGTCTGCACAAACTTCTAAAATTGTGTGCTGTGATTGTGCACGGTTCATCACGTTAGGATGAATCCCACGACAGTGAAACTGTTGACCTCTCAGGTGGCCTTCTGGAACATCGGCTCTTGTGAAGGTCCTTCTGGAACCCAGTAGCTGTGCTGTGAGAGGCCCAAACCACAGGGAGGCCACTGGAAGGCCCCATGGTCAGCGACTGGCCTCCCTTGGCTCCTTTGTGGGAGCCAGGTCTCAGCTGTGTCACTGCCGGCCCAGGGCTAGCAGCTGGAACACCTTGGCCGGCAGGAACTGACTCACGGAAGGCGGGGAGGCCTCTGCTCCTGGCAGTCGGTGTCTGGTCGCAGGCCCTGAGCCTCTGGGGCAGAGGGGTCCGTGGCCACAGCCCTGCTTCACGAAGGCTGCCTAGGAACTCCCCACCCTGGGCACCAGCCTGGGACTGGGCAGCCAGGTAACTCTGCCCTTGGCTCCACTGTCTTGGGGCAGGTCCCCTGGGAGGCCCTGGGCCAGGATGGAGGGAGGTCAGCCACCCTGGAGCCCAGGGACTGAACTATATCAGAGCAGGGGGGCCAGAAATAAGGCAGGGTCCAGACAAGGGGCAGACTGACCTTCAAACAGGATGCCAGAAACAAGAAAGAAAGGCGAGGGGTGGTACAGAAAAAGAAAAGAAAGAATAAAGTCTGCAGCCTGGGTGGGGCACACCAAACACCCAATCTGGGGAGAGTTAACCCAGTGGGGCAAAAGGCATCAGAGAGAATTAGAGGAATCACTCCAATTAACCCTCTGCTCTCAAAAAGGAGGGGACACACCCATGGGGGAGGAGGAGTGGCAGGGGGAACAAAGGGCTGGAGGGCATGGGGTGTGACAGCAGGTCACAGACTAAAAGCATGTGGACAGAGCAGAGGAAGGTCAGAGGTGACCCTAAGCTGAGACAGAACGTTCTTAAAGGCACAGCAGAAGCCAAGCAGGGATGTGGAGGAGCTGATATTACAGACCAAGGGCACGCCTGGCTCCAGGAACTTTGCCAAGTTGACCCTGAGACATAGATCCTGGTTGTTACTGACATTCAGGGCCAAAGAACTATTTAGGCTTCAACCCAGAACGAGGCTGTCACCCAGAGAGGGTGGAGAATCAGGTCAGCGTTTACAGGAGGTGGCATCTGGAAGCTTACAGAAGTTAAGCTGTGGTTCAGGAGTGATGAGCAGACCCCAGACTTCCAACCCTACCCAGCCTTTCTGGGAAAGACCACCCACAAAAGAAACCCTGGCAGTCTAGATAAGCAAGAAGATTGCTAGAGAGGCCAGGGAGAGGGCAGGACCTTCGAAAGCCTCCTCCAGGAGGTCAGGACAGACCCTCTTGGTCCTGGACACTGGATGGCCTTCCAGGCCCCCAGGGAGGGTGAGGGGACCTGGGTGTCCTGGAGCAGAATCAAGATCAGGTGTTGAAGCTTTTACAAACAGAACGGAGGCAAACCCTCTATACGACAATATACCAGACACAGCCTTGAGTGTTTAGACTTCGATGATGTAAAACTATTGTGTTGTTACCAAGTCTAAGCTCGTACTACGGGCCTCCTGACAGGCCAATAATCAGGAGACAAATTGTTGGGGCAAGGAATATGACTTTATTTGGAAAGCCAGCAAATCGCCAAGATGGTAGGCTCATTCACCCCTCCCCACAAAGAACCATTACCTAAGTTAGACTTCAGGTTTCTTTTATATTAAATAGGAAGGGAGTTAAAGTCGAACATTTCCTGGTTCCCATCAACCTCTGGAGTGGGGCGAGTGTTCATTTCTTTCTCCCTGCAGTCATTTGCAGGTGGGCCTGGTCAGGATACTTCTTGTGAACTAAACAAAGGTATTTTAGTTTAATGCTCATTACCTGGGAGGTAGGGTTCCCAGAGCTGGGCCAATGCATATAATTTGAGCTATAGGCAACATTCCTTTAGCGATTAACTTGTAATAGAATACAAGGTTCTTCTTCCCAGTTACTGTGGCTGTGAGGATGGGACCCAATTGGATAGGCGTCCTTGAGGGTCACAGGTGCGGGTAAGGAGAGGGCAGGTCCTACTCCCATCAGCTGAGAAGGGGTCCTGCTGGCCACAGAGCATGGGTCTGAGCTCTCAGGACAGACTCTCAGCTTGTAGCACCGGTAGGATTGGCAATGTGGCCATGGGGACAAGCTGTATACACACCGCCCCCCTCCACCTCCCGGGTTGGGTGGTCCAGCCAGGCTGCTGCCTGACCCCTGGGGATGGGAGGGCAGCTGTGGGAGCTGAGCTCAGACTGGCCTCCCAGAGGTAGTACTGGGCCCCTGGGTGCTGTGTTGGGTGCCTGCCAGTCCCTCCAGCTTGTCAGCAATTAGGAGATGGGGAGCGGGTGGTGTCACAAGGAGGGAGTAGGAAGGGAACAAGACCACGTGACTCCACTTTCTGGTGTTTCCATCCTCTTTGGGGAACTAGTATCTCTGGTGGAAAATAAAAACTTTCTGAAGACTGGCATTTCCTCCTCCTCACTTCTGTTTTTTTTTTTTTTCCTGTTAAATTCAAGCAAAGTGGGGAAAATACCCACTAGTGGGCCTAGACCTAGTGGCCGTGGTTGTTCTAGGAAGGGGTCAGGGCCTGGGGTTGGCGGGAAGGAAGTAATCCGTCCCCTGAAAACCCTGCTGGGTGTGCAAATTTGTATTGTGGTGCATGGGTTACTTGAAACAACTATTTATAAACACGCAGAATGGGGAGTGAGGCAGGGGAGATGTGGACAGCCCAGCCTTGTCCCCGGTCAGCTGGTGGAAGTCAGCTCCCTCCCCAGGCCACCACTCCTACCTGCCCCGTCCGGCCCTCTGTGCTCCTTTGGGCTGATTGCAAGATTTGCACCTCATCTCCAGCTGCCCCCAGTGCTAGCAGCCTCATTCCAGGATCCAGAATTCCACCAAGGGCTGGATCAACAAGGCTGAGCAGGACAGGTACTTAGGAGTGTGTGCATCACAAAGATGCCGTCCTGTCCCAGAGTCCATCACATCAGTGTAGCTCTCTGACTGCGGCCTCTATAGGCACCACACAGCATTCCGCATTTAATATGTTCCTTGCATGAGTGCATGTTAAGTCACTTCAGTTGTCTGACTTTTTGTGACCCCATGGATTGTAGCCTACCAGGCTCCTCTGCCCATGGGATTCTTCAGGCAAGAATACTGGAAGACTGCCATTTCCATGTATGCCCTCCTCCAGGGGATCTTCCTGACCCAGGGATGGAGCCTGCTGGACATAGCACTAGAAAGCCTCACTGAGACACAGTCCAATGTGTCAACAGAGAGACCACAGAGATCAACACAGCCAGACGCCAAAGTGCAAAGGACAGGTTCTAATCAGCACTATACTCCCAGTGGGGCAATTCCAGCATGAACCCAACTCAATTTCAACTTGTGCGGAGGTGACTGGCACTTTAAAGTGAAAATATGGGAATCGGGAGGGCTGAGAGCTCAGGCAATGGAGTCAGGCAGCAGACAGTTAATAAAGCAGGCAGGAGGCTGGGAGACCTCATCAGGTTCCTTAACAGCACTTGTCCGAAATGAGCCTCTGGGTTCTCACAGAGGCCCGAGATGTCCAGCCTCAGATGGGCGCTCTAAACGGGGCTGGGGTTGCCCCAGGGATGTAGCTTGAGCTCTCAGAAGCCGAGTCTTTCTAGGCCTGATGCAGAAGTAGGCTTTGAGACAAGCCTGGCTAGAATTTAGTCAAGGAGAGAAAATTTTAGTCACCACATACCATACAATCCCTTCATTAAAAGTGTACAATTCAGGGGACTTCCTTGGTGGTCCAGTGGCTAAGATTCCGTACTCCCAATGCAGGGGTGTGCAGGTTCGATGTCTGTTCAGGGAACTAGATCCCACATGCCAAAATTAAGACCCAGTGCAGCTAAATAAATATTTCAAAAGATAAAGTGTACAAGTCAATGAATTTTAGTATTATTCATAGAATTCGCGACCATCCTATACTATATCTGAAACATTTCCATAACTCCAGAAAAAAATCTGTCTCTGTCTGTAGTCACTCCCAATTTCCCCACCCCACTACACCCCACCCCGCCCCACCTTAGCTCCTGGCAACCACTCATCTACTGGGGTGGCCAGAAAGTTCATTCTAGTTTTCCTAGAAGATCATGTAGGATACATGATCTTCATACAAATGAAAAAGTGAAGCTCGGTGGCATGTGACTCTGCGACCCCATGGACTGTAGCCGGAATCACACAATACGTTGTCTTTAGTGACCGACTTCTTCCGCTCAGCGTGTTTTCAGGTTTCACCTATGTTGCAGCAGGGCAGTGTTTCACTGCCTCTTATGGCCAAATAGTATTGCATTACACAAATATACCACATTTGACTTATCTGCTCATCAGGTGATGGGCATTTGGGTTGTTTCCACCTTTTCGTTGTAATAAGTAAAATGCTGCTCTGAAGATTCCTGTGCAAGCTTTTTCGTGGCAAACTGTTTCTAAGCCCCTGTAGCAATAGGCCCAAACTTGGCCAATAACTGCCAGCTTCCCTACTATCTGCCTCCGCTTCCAACTCAACACCAACCAGAGGAAGCCAAGTACGCTCCCCTAACGAACCACAGGGGTTGCAGCACCTTGTCGGCCCCCCACAGCTTCCCCACGCCCACAGCTCCCACTTGGGGTGCACCTGAGCCCCCCTCTTGTGATGAAGCCACCTCCTCCTCTGCCTGTCTTTGAGGCTCTGCCAACATGCAAATGAGGGGGCTGCATCCCCGCTAGAGCAAGCCGAGCACGCAGCTCCGCTTGTTCTCATTTTGCCTGGTTTTCATTCACTTCTACACATTTTATAGTTTCAGCTCTGTGGTCCATTTTGAGGAACGTCTGCCTGTGTGTGGGAGGGCCCACGCTCACTCTTCGTGTGGATGTCCAGTTGTTGAAAAGGCGTCTCTCCCTGCTGCCTTGCCTTGGCACCCTTGCTCAAACTTCTTGACAATGGACTCCTGTTGTGTACTTTCTGTGAACTCTAGTCTTTAAGGAAGAAAGGTGGAGATTGAATCATGAAATGCTGAGCTTGCTTCCCTGCCAGCGTGAAATCCTTCACTTCCTTACCTGGAATCAGGTGACCCACAGGGTGGGGCTGCTCCTCTATTTTGCTCGCCTTCTCAGGCTGGTTCTGAGCCAACACGGGTGGAGAACTCCCTAGGGAAGGGCCTCATCCCTGACTTGCCCCAATTTTCCTGCTTTCCCCTGCCTGCCTCGTTTTTCCCCTCCTGCCCCCATCCAGGAAGCTGGGCCCCTCCAGGGCGGGTGGGCAGGTACTGTGCCCACCCCCACAGCCCACCAGGAAATACTGCGTCCCTTCACTACCCTTTGCACCCTGCCCCGCAGTACCCTCCCCAAACCACATGGGGCCCTTCATCCCCTGACACTGGTCCAGGAAGCGCCACGTAAGCTGGCTGGGCTGGGAGGAGGCTGGTGAAATGCCATCTTCCCAGGCTGCCTGGGCACTCTTTCAGGCAAGTAAAGAGGATCCCAATGCTTCGAATCAAAGCAGCTTTAAGGGCAGAGAATGTGACCCTGTGTGGCCGTTTCTGAGATTTGCTGTTTTCAACTTGCCAGGGGTCTGAGAGAAGTGGCAGCCTGCCCCACGACCAGTCATGTGCCCCCGCCCCTCCCGCTTTACTTCCTGGGCTCTGGGTTCCAACCACCTCAGTGGAACTCCAGCTTGGGTGCTGGGGCACCAGACTGGACATTCTGTGAGACTCCAGGTGCTCCACGCCCGCCCGCCTGCCTGCCCAGGGCTCAGGACGTCTGGCCCGCAGCCGTGTGTGCTTCCAGACCCATGGCTGCTTCATGCCCAAACATTGCAGCAGAAACTGCACTCTACACCCAGCACCATCACCCAGAAATGTGACTCTAATCCAGGTCCCTCTGCCAGTTTTAGGAAATCCACAGAGGGAGGGGCCAAATCGGACGGGAGAAGCAGCTGGATCCAGGACCTGGCTTCTCTCGCGGAGAGGACGAGGGGACAGCGCCATAGAGACGTGAGTAGATCTCAGCTGCACTTGATTCAAACAAACCAACTACTTAATGACATGCACGTAGTAACCCAGGAAATTTGATGATGGTAACATGGGCCATTTTATGTACAATGAATTAGTATTGCAGTTATGTTTGAACTTTTTAAAGACCGTTTTCAGAGACCTGTTAAGTATTTATCTATAAATGACAGGACATCTGGGATTTACTTCTAAATAATCCAGTGGTGGGAAAGGGTCTGTAGGGCTTGGAGAACACAGGCCTGGTGAAAACACTGCTGAGGCTCGGGTGGGCATGTGGGTGGTTTGTTGTTTAAGTAACAGCTTTGTTGTAATACAGTAATTTTCGGGTTACAGAGCTATGCAACCATAACCACGACTTAAAATTTTTATCTGCTTGAAATGCTCCACAAGTCTTGCTTCATGGCATGGGGTCAGAGGCACTGATGTATGAACTGCCTGGGGCATATCTGTTCATTCCCGACTGGGGCAGTAGGAGCCCCAGGGTAGCTCCCACCTGTCCTGGGGCAGCAAAAGGTCACAGGTAGTGTTTACCCCAGCTCCTGCCCCAGCCTGAGGGTCTGTAGCCCATAGAACCTGGGTCTGCCAGTCCAGTCTGGGTTTGCTGGATGACAGGCCAGCATCCCAAAGGCCAGGGCTCTGACTCAAGGGGCACCTCCAGGGAGACCAGGCTGCAGCACTCCCCCCCCCGCCCCCACCACAGGAACTGTCTGGGGGGGGGCTTGCAGTGGCAGGTGCCTGCTGGGAAGGGGCAGCCCTGGGTGGGGGGGTCCACGGTGACTGGATCCAGGACGGCAACACTGAGTCCCTCAACCAGCCCCATGCCCTGCTCTTCCCCAGCCCTGTGCCCACAGGCCATCCCAGTGTATCCAGTCAGAGCTGTGGCTGGCTTCTCCCCTGCTTTGGCCCCTGCCCCTCGATAAATCCTAGCGCTCTCTTTGAAAGGTACAAAGGAGGATCTCATAGGCCCTGACCGCGAGGCAGACTAGTTAGGCCCTGGATGCAGAACCAGACTCAGCACTTCACCATCCTTTATTAACATCCCTGCAGGGCAATGTGGGATTGCTGGCCACTTGCTGGGGGTGTGGGGTAGTGGCACAGTGCCCACGGGAGGCTGACAAATGCAGCCCCCAGCCTCATTTGCAGGCTGCTTTGGGCATTTTGGCTGACCGGCTCCTGGAGACCCTGCAGGTGACTGCTGTGCAGTCAGCCCCCGTGGATATGCCACTCCTGCTCAGGGAGCCGCGAGGGGTCACTGCACAGCCCCGAAGACAGCAGCCACCTCCTGGCGCTGAAAGGTTTTGGTGAAACTAATTGTTTAAAGCTGGGCTTCCCTGGTGGCTCAGCTGGTAAAGAATACAACTGCAATGCAGGAGACCTGGGTTCAATCCCTGGGTTGGGAAGATCCCTTGGCAAAGGGAAAGGTTACCCACTCCAGCATTCTGGCCTGGAGAATTCCATGGACTGGACAGTCCACGGGCTCGCAAAGAGTTGGACGTGACTGAGCGACTTTCACTTGTTAAAGCCAGTGGGGGTGGGCTGGACCAGGAAGGGTGAGTAGGGTACCTGAGGGTCACACGCAGGCCCTTCCTCCTGGGTACTCATTCCGCCCTGACCTGGCAGCTGTGGGGCGCAGCTGCCTTAAAGAACATCATGAAAGCTATGGTCCCTCTGCTGGGATGAAAGTGCAAGTGTACACACCATTCGATGGGTGGTGCTAGGGGTTCACACTCCCTACTCCGCCACCCGGGTCCTCAGTGGGAGCTGCTGGGGGTCCTGGGCTTCATGAAAGGAAGAGACTTCAGGGGCTGGAGACCCCAGACCCTAAAAGTCTGGCCAGCCCACCCCTCCCAGCTCCAGGGTTAACTGCCTACCTGGGGAGAGAACACTCACCCCGGGGCCTACACCCTCCGAGAGAGTCGTTGCCGGACACCAGGTACGGGAGAAGCAGCTGGATCCAGGACCTGGCTTCTCTCGCGGAGAGGACGAGGGGACATGCGCCATAGAGACGTGAGTAGATCTCAGCTGCACTTGATTCAAACAAACCAACTACTTAATGACATGCACGTAGTAACCCAGGAAATTTGATGATGGTAACATGGGCCATTTTATGTACAATGAATTAGTATTGCAGTTATGTTTGAACTTTTTAAAGACCGTTTTCAGAGACCTGTTAAGTATTTATCTATAAATGACAGGACATCTGGGATTTACTTCTAAATAATCCAGTGGTGGGAAAGGGTCTGTAGGGCTTGGAGAACACAGGCCTGGTGAAAACACTGCTGAGGCTCGGGTGGGCATGTGGGTGGTTTGTTGTTTAAGTAACAGCTTTGTTGTAATACAGTAATTTTCGGGTTACAGAGCTATGCAACCATAACCACGACTTAAAATTTTTATCTGCTTGAAATGCTCCACAAGTCTTGCTTCATGGCATGGGGTCAGAGGCACTGATGTATGAACTGCCTGGGGCATATCTGTTCATTCCCGACTGGGGCAGTAGGAGCCCCAGGGTAGCTCCCACCTGTCCTGGGGCAGCAAAAGGTCACAGGTAGTGTTTACCCCAGCTCCTGCCCCAGCCTGAGGGTCTGTAGCCCATAGAACCTGGGTCTGCCAGTCCAGTCTGGGTTTGCTGGATGACAGGCCAGCATCCCAAAGGCCAGGGCTCTGACTCAAGGGGCACCTCCAGGGAGACCAGGCTGCAGCACTCCCCCCCCCGCCCCCACCACAGGAACTGTCTGGGGGGGGGCTTGCAGTGGCAGGTGCCTGCTGGGAAGGGGCAGCCCTGGGTGGGGGGGTCCACGGTGACTGGATCCAGGACGGCAACACTGAGTCCCTCAACCAGCCCCATGCCCTGCTCTTCCCCAGCCCTGTGCCCACAGGCCATCCCAGTGTATCCAGTCAGAGCTGTGGCTGGCTTCTCCCCTGCTTTGGCCCCTGCCCCTCGATAAATCCTAGCGCTCTCTTTGAAAGGTACAAAGGAGGATCTCATAGGCCCTGACCGCGAGGCAGACTAGTTAGGGCCCTGGATGCAGAACCAGACTCAGCACTTCACCATCCTTTATTAACATCCCTGCAGGGCAATGTGGGATTGCTGGCCACTTGCTGGGGGTGTGGGGTAGTGGCACAGTGCCCACGGGAGGCTGACAAATGCAGCCCCCAGCCTCATTTGCAGGCTGCTTTGGGCATTTTGGCTGACCGGCTCCTGGAGACCCTGCAGGTGACTGCTGTGCAGTCAGCCCCCGTGGATATGCCACTCCTGCTCAGGGAGCCGCGAGGGGTCACTGCACAGCCCCGAAGACAGCAGCCACCTCCTGGCGCTGAAAGGTTTTGGTGAAACTAATTGTTTAAAGCTGGGCTTCCCTGGTGGCTCAGCTGGTAAAGAATACAACTGCAATGCAGGAGACCTGGGTTCAATCCCTGGGTTGGGAAGATCCCTTGGCAAAGGGAAAGGTTACCCACTCCAGCATTCTGGCCTGGAGAATTCCATGGACTGGACAGTCCACGGGCTCGCAAAGAGTTGGACGTGACTGAGCGACTTTCACTTGTTAAAGCCAGTGGGGGTGGGCTGGACCAGGAAGGGTGAGTAGGGTACCTGAGGGTCACACGCAGGCCCTTCCTCCTGGGTACTCATTCCGCCCTGACCTGGCAGCTGTGGGCGCAGCTGCCTTAAAGAACATCATGAAAGCTATGGTCCCTCTGCTGGGATGAAAGTGCAAGTGTACACACCATTCGATGGGTGGTGCTAGGGGTTCACACTCCCTACTCCGCCACCCGGGTCCTCAGTGGGAGCTGCTGGGGGTCCTGGGCTTCATGAAAGGAAGAGACTTCAGGGGCTGGAGACCCCAGACCCTAAAAGTCTGGCCAGCCCACCCCTCCCAGCTCCAGGGTTAACTGCCTACCTGGGGAGAGAACACTCACCCCGGGGCCTACACCCTCCGAGAGAGTCGTTGCCGGACACCAGGCAGGGAGAGTCAGTGGTGGCAGCGGGAGGTGGAGATGAAGCCAGCAGCTCGGGAGGGGACAATGGTCACTGGGCTGGCCAGGCAGGCTGGGGTGGGGGTCCTGGGCCAGGGAGGAGGGAGCCGGAGCACGGTGGGCAAGTGCTGGGCTCAGGGCAGTGCTCAGCTGCCAACCCTCTGGGACTCTGGAATAAACTGGAACAGGGGGCTGGGCGTGCCCAGCTGCTCCCACCGCCACATCAGGATGGCACTTTGATGCCAAAGTGCTTGCGAAGCTGTTCCAGAAACACGAACGTGAGCACGGTGTGGGGCATGAGGCGGATGCCGGCAGGCACGAGGCCCTGCGGGAGAAAGGAAGGGAGCATGAAGACAGCCCTGGAGGGAGAGCCCTCCACCCTCCACCCCCTACCCTGCTCCCAGCCCCAAACCTTGTAAAAGGCCAGTGGCCCCAGCCTCGCTGTCTCCATGGCGCAGTGCAGAACACCCTGCAAAAAAACACCAAATAATGAAATAAAATGGAAAGCTGCTTCTCGAAAGGCAGGAACCCCCGCCACCTCATCCCCCTCTCCCCCGCCACCAGTGCCAGGAGCTGCTCACACTGATAGTGGGCCTAAGTGTGCAGAGCAGCAGGCCTGAAAGTTCAAAGGTAAACATGGGGAGTAGGGGTGGTGGGCACAAAGGTCAAGGGCTGCCCTGGCCCGTTAGCCAGGCAGAACTGAATTTAAAAGCACACCAGGGCCAGGCTGACCCGCCAGGCACCCACGGTTCTTGGCCAGCTGCCACAGACACAAAAGATACCACGCGTAATGGAGGGAGCCCCGGACAGGTGCTTGGCCCCAGGCACTGGACCAGCCACCCCGCTATGACCAGGCTGCCTCTGTTACCATGTCAAAGAACCTGACTTAAAAATACACTCGGGGCCCAGGCGGCTGCAGGCCTGATGGCAGCTGGGAGGGACACAGCCTCAACTGTACTCCAGCCCAGGGACACAGGCTCACCTGCCAGCAGCAGGGCGGGAAGCCCACTCACCCGATACTCGCCCTTGGCATTCATCAGCCGGGTCTTCAGCACATCCAGGGGCTGGCACAGGAATGTGGCACATCCACCCTGGAGGGCAAGTTGTCACCAATGGGTCTGCCAGGAGGGCACCCCTTACTTCCCCTCCATAAGCCTGTCTGGATCCCCAGGAGGTGTCCCCAGGGCCACGGGGGGAGTCCCAGCCTGGGCCTCTGGGGATCCGTGGGCTCCTCCCACTAATGCAGAGCCCGAGAGGGGCAGCCACCACCCTCACCAAAGCCTCCCACCATTCTAAGCCCTTGCTCCGCCCAGGCGCCCCCAGCTGCCAAGGCTGGTCAGGGACCTCCCTACTACTCACTGCAATGAAGCTGGCGATAAAGTGAGTGAAGATGCCGTCAGACAAGTAGCCCATGCTGAGGACCAGCTGCTTGGCTTGATCATAGCAGGACAGCTGTTAGGAAGTGGGGATGGTCAGGACACGAGGGACAGCTCAGGGGAAAGCAGTGGGGCCCACAACGACACCAACTGGACCGATCAACTACCGGCTCTGAGGGCCATCTACAGACACCACACAGGGGTGGACAGACCAGGCCCAGACCCGCCTGAGCCCACACCTGCAGCCCCACGTGTTAGTGCCCGCTGCCTTCCGGGCCCCCAACCCCCAGATGCTGTCTGAGACTGCCACCCCAAGCCGAAGTCCTACCTGGCCCACGGTGACCAACTCCCTCGACTGGATGCCATGGTTGCGCCTGAGAACAGCTTCTTCAGACCCTCTGTCGGGGGAAGAAGAGAGGTTGGGTGCCCAGCCCGAAGCACCCCCCCGCAGCCATCCCCCAAGGCCTGCTACCGGGTCCCACCTGGAGGCTGTCCCAGGCCCCCACCTCCTGTCTTACCTTCTCGGGCCACACGGTACAGGCCGTCCAGGGCGTGGGCATAGCTGCCGGGGGACAGAGAGTGAAGCTCTCCCTGACTACAGGCTCCCATAGGAAGGTCCTTCCCACGAAGAGCCATGCCCCCATCATAGGCCAGGGGGAACCCAAAGCATCATAGGGCCAGAGGACATCAGCCTTTTCTGAGAGCTCAGAGTGGTCTCACTGCTCAGGGGACCTCAGGGCCTAAAGATCCCCCAGGTTCCACAGGAAAACCCCCTCGCTGGGGGGCTGCCAGCTCCGAGGCTGGTCACGCCTGCAGGCTGTTCCCGAGGGCGGGAGGATGGGACGCCCTGCGAGGTCCCCTTCCCAACCTATTCAATCTGCCCTCCCCACGGCCTATGCTCCGGCCAGAGAGTGGACAATGGGATCGCCTGGGGCCACACTTCTCCCTGAATTGGCTGATGCTGGTGCCCAGGGTTAACTACCGTGTCTGTCCATAAACAGGGTCTCAGAACCCCCGGTGTCTCAGATCTCACACAATGATGTTTTTACCACAGAAACAACCTCCCAGCTCCCAAACCCTTTTGAAGACCACATAAGCTTCTAACTTGCCCTCCGTGAAGCATGCGCAGGTGCAAGAGGGAACAGAGAGTGACCAGCCCCTGCCCACCCCCCAGTCCAGCCCCAACCCTGGGTCCTCCCACAGGGGTAGGACCCAGAGATGCTGGAAGGCCCCTCACAATGTATGCTTCCAACATCCACCAGCCGCCCCATTGCTCCATGTGACCCCACAGGTCACAGGTGTGGTGGCCCACAGGAGTCCCCAGTGCTCAGCGGTCTTCTCAGCCCTGGTCCCCAAACCCATGGGCACACATGTGACTCACTTTCGGCGCTGATTCTGGGGCAGCTTCATGTCATTCTGCATCCTGAAAACAAGCAGAGAGTTCAAGGGGGCAGGGCCAGACACCCTACAGACCCCAGCGGGAGTGAGCAGCTGGCCCCACCTGGGGCTGCCCCACCACAGGCTCAGCACCACCCTCCTGCGCCCCAGACCCCAAGATTTGACTGACACGTTTTAGGCGGAACACCCTGAGACCCTAGTGAGCCAACCTGGCCCTGCTGGGGGACAGCAAGACCCTGGCCTCAGGGCCGCACTGACCTGACGTTGACCATGTCCGCAGGGGTCCCCACAAAGCCGCCGATGCAACCTGGCACAACAGCCAACACGTGACCACTGGCAACGACCCCTGCCCCACCTGCACCACCCCCTCCCTCTCGGCTGCTCACCGCTGATGGAGCCCAGTAAGACCTTCTTGTAGAAGGGCAGGGGGCCCTCACTGCCCTTGGTCACCTGGTCCCGCACGGTCTCGTAGATGGCAAACCGAGTCAGGGAGTAGGTCATCTGGGGAGAAGGGGCCCAGCTCAGAGGGTGCAGGAGGAAGGATGGTGCTGGGCACCCCCCACATCCTTGGCCCTCTGGTGCATGGACATCACCATGTGGGCCACAGGGACGCCCAGGAACCTTCCAGAGGCCACAGCCAGCAAGCAGCTGAGCCATTTAAAAAACCTGGGGCTCAGGAGGGGGGAGATGGGGGTCGGGATTGGGAGCTCATGTACACTCGTGGCTGATTCATGTCGACGTATAGCAAAACGAATACAGTATTGTAAAGCAAAACAAACTAAAAAATAAAAATTATTAAAATAAAAAAACAAACAAAAAAAACCTGGGGCTGACTGAGTCCAGGCCCCACCCCTCCTCATCCCCTATCACGTCCCTGCAAGCCTCAGTTTCTCCATCTGTAGGTAGAGGTCTTGGGCCAGGTGGGCTGACTCTGTGCAAGGCAGAAGCCATGCCCTGCGCCCACCCCGGGGGGCTGCTGGTCCCCCAGGCCTTTAGTTCTGTCCTTGTAAGAAGTCTTGAGAATCAGAGTAACTTCCAGGCCCAAAGGGCATCTATGGTGGGCAAGAGGGAGGCCAGCAACTCCTCTGCTTCCGTGGGCTGAGAGTGGGCTCTGGGATCAGTCCTAAGGAAGGGATCGCTGGCCATGAGCCTCCACTCACCCACTACCCTGGGAGATGGGGCCCCCCAGAGGCACCTGTCTGCACAGGGAGGCGCTCAGCCCGTTGTAGAGCGCCAGGATGCCGTCAGAGCGCACCACCTGTAGCGCCATGCCCGTCATGCGCATCTTCACCTCCTGCTGCGTCTGCAGGTGCACCTGTGGGGGAGGGGTCCCACCGCTCAGAGCCGCACCCCACCTGGAGCCCGCCCCAGCCAGCTCTGCTCTGAAGCCCTTTGCCACAAGTGCTACCAGCGCCTGTACTGAGACAGGAAACTGAGCTGGGAGGGACTGGAGGCAGGAAGAGAAGGGGACGACAGAGGATGAGACGGCTGGATGGCATCACTGACTCAATGGAAGTGAGTCTGGGTGAACTCCGGGAGTTGGTGATGGACAGGGAGGCCTGGCGTGCCTCGATTCATGGGGTTGCAAAGAGTCGGACACCACTGAGCGACTGAACTGAACTGAAGGCACCAGCTGGGGCGTCTGGCACCAAGCTCTGTTCCACGCCATCACCTTACAGGAGACAATGCCAGCCAGTATGGGAGTGCAATTCCAGCTGCCCTGGAGCGGAGTCATCAGTCCCATCCTTTGGATGAGGACACTGGAGACTCCAGAGCCCCACGTGGTAGCCTCCCAAGAGGGACAGAATTAGGGGACTCAGAGATGTCCTGAGGAAACAGGGGAGACCAGGGAGAGGCGGGTGGAGCTCCGTGGGGCACCCAGGGGGAGGGGCACTTCGGAGTCCATTCCTGAATCACACTCTCAGGTCGTACACGTCCTGACTAGACCCACTGGGGCAAGTTACTGACTCTGCTGCCTTAATCTCTCTTGGCTGTGAGCCGGGAACCTAGGGCCTGGGGCAGGGTGGCCACACAGCAGCACCCCATGCAGGCAAGCCACTGTGAGGGTTCAGCCAAGACGTGGGGCAAAGGCAGAGATCAAGGAGCTTTACGATATTTTTTTCCCAAAGACAATGCTGAGAGATTAAAAACTCTGGCCAGGACCTCCTCTGCTGGAGGCCTCTATGGCTGTCCACACTGCCTGCTGCAGCCCAGCCCAAGGCCACATGCTCCCTGGGCCAGAGGGCGGCCACATTCCTGTGGCCAGCCACCTCCCAGACTCCCACCCCCGCGCTAAGCTAAGTGTGCAGCAGCAAAATAACACCTGGGGGTAGGGCAAGGGGCAGTGGCGCCCAAAGGAGCCTAGAACAAGGGAAAAGGCTGGCCTGGGGCCAGGGAAGGCTCCAAGAGTCCTTGAAAGCTGTTTCTCCCTCTGGGCAGACAGTCAGTCTGACCCTCCAGGGCCTGTGATGGGGGAGGGGGAGGAGGGCACAGGGACCTGCACGGGCAGAAAGTAAAACAAAGCACCATGAGAAAGGTTTCTTCTTCCTACAGACCCAAAGCATCTAGTACCTGGCCCTGCTTGGCCAGGCCACGTCACAGGCCTTGGCGGCTACCAGGAGCCACAGAGGACCCTCCCAGGTCTCTGACATGCTGGAGGAGCTGCCAGTTTCAGCCCCACCCCCAACATCTACTAATCCTGCCTTTCCTGGTGGCCAGGCCGAAGCTTTAGGGATAGTTGGATCAACCCAAGACACAGGTGCCAATCCCTCCAAGGGGGCCAGCGTGGGTTTCAGGCTGCTCTGGGTGGGAATAAGGAAGGGGATGGCCAAGTGATCGCTCTTGCCAACAGCCTCCGCAAGACCACAGCCCAGGTAGTGTGGCCCAGGGCCCACTTGCCAAAATATGCTGAGTTTCTGGCCCTTCTTTGTTGTTTGTGGTGAGTAAGGAGCAGAAAACTGGTCTGCCTCAGAGACAAGGGAAACTCTGTCTTATTCTGCCCCATAGCATTTTTTTTTTTTTTCAAAAAAATGTAGAAGAGTGTGATTGCTTCTCGATGGAAGAAACAATCACCCTCATTTGGCAGGACCTGCACGCAGGATGGGACCATGGCTTCCTGATGCTCACCCACCTCCCAGGAGGAAGCAGCCCAAAGCAGAGGTGCCGGCCACATCTCTCCTCCGTCTACCGGTGTGTTTGGTGGGCACCCACTAGCAAAGGGAGCGCGTGGTCCTGCCGGGATGCCGACAGCTGCGCTTACTGAGAACCACCCTTAGGAGAGCTGGGAGGGAGACCAGCCCAAGGTCACACAGGTAGCAGAGCGGGGGCCAAGGGGCACCTCTGCTGCCCGTTCCACGCAGAGCCTCCGGGCGGGGGCGACAGCCCGGCCCGAGGCCTCCCCATAGCCGTGCTCACCTTGAGCAGGTCCAGCGGGTGCGTGCAGCAAGCGGCCCCGCATGACGCCAGACCCCCGAAGTACCAGCGCGACACGCGCGCCTCATCCGCCATGGCCCGGGCGCCGCCGCCGCCGCCGCCGCCAAGGAGCGCAGGTACCGGCCCCGACCCGGCCTGTGAAACCCAGATGCCGGCCTGGCCCCGCTCCACCCGCTCCCCTGCCTGACCCGGCCCGGTCCTCGTAGCCGCCCGCCGCGCGTTCAAAGGTTCGCCGGGCGCCCTCGCCGCAGACAACCAATGCACCCGCGCGGCCCGGGGGCGGGAGCTAACGGGCGGGGTCTCACAGACCCCGCCCCCAAGTCCGAGGGTGGGTCCCGAGCCTTAAAGCGCCCGCGGCTCGGTAGGCTAACGCGGTGGGCTCCCCGCGCAGCCCCAGCGGAGGCGGCTCAGTGGGACGCCCTCACTGGCCGGACCGCAGGAAGCCTGCTAGGTAGACCTTCCTCGTTCCTCTCAGGGACCTGCGGCCTCCCCTATCCTGCGCCGGCCAGCCCGCGGGGCGGCCCCGGCGCCTAAGGCACGTCTGCAAAGGTCACGGCCCGAGTAGCGCGGGCGCTCGGCCAGCAACCCCCTCCTAGAGGCCTGCCTCCCATAAGCGCCCTGCCCCTGCGCGGCCCGGAACTTGCGCCGGGTTTCCCAGCCCCGCGGCGCAGGCCCCGGATAAGTACAGCTGCTAGGGGCAGCGGAAAACCTCCATGGATCACAACCTGCGGACTGCAGGCAATTCGGAGACTAGCCGCCCCGCCTATCTATCCCTCCCGAACGCCCAGCCTTAGGCCAGCTCTGACCTGACAGCCCCCAGGCAGCTACCCTGAGGCGGCACAGGATGGGGATTCTGGGCGTGAGGGCTCGGGCTCCTGGGAGGTGGTAGTCAACAAACTGTCCCGGCCTAGCCTGATCAGACCTCTCAGCAAAATGGAAGCGCACGTGCGCTGCTAGCCAGAAGGCGCGCCTGCGGGGCAGAGAAGTCTGGGTCCCCAGGGCCACTTTTGGACGGGGGTCCATGGATCTCAGGGGAGGCAGAGCCAGAAACCCCTGCATTAGTAAAGGCCTCATGTCCTGCTGTCCTAGCTCAGCCACTGCAGCCCCAACCCCAAGGGAGAAGGGTGAGGGGCACCAGGGAAGCAAATCTTGGCCCCTGGACTCACGAGGCACGAGGAATAACAGGTTCAGCCCAACCTAAGCAAACAGGGATTCTTTGTAGGAGGCAAAAGTTGCCAGAGCAAACCCTATTTGCCTAAAGCGGCCTCCTGGAAACTAAGGAAACTGCTTTCTAGAACCACAGGAGGCCTCTGCCCTCTGTCATCAGTTGGGAGGGTTAACAGCTGGCTATTGAGATTTCCAGCCCAGAATTGCCACGGAGCCTTGGATGGGGCCAGTGGTAGAGATGTGCTGAAAAGGCAGTTGGAAGTATAGGAGAAATCCTGGGAAAAACAGGAATGCCCCAAGAGTGGGGCACCCTTTTTAGAAAAAGGTGGATTTTGCAAACTATAGGTCAAGGAACTCAAAAAGATCCCAAATTTTCAAAAAGATCCCAAACACTTGTGCATAAATCCAAAGGGATGGGGACTTCGGGCAACAGCTTGGCCTGGCTGCCAGGAATCCGTTTAGGGATCTGGAGTCTGTGCTGCGCATTTACACTTCCTCTTGGTTTCCGGGCAGGGAGGATGCAGCCATGTGGGTGGCCTGGCATATGTCAGGGTCCCTGGAATTGGCAGGGAGGAGGAGGTGGGGGGTGTCTATGGGGTGAGAAGCACGTGGCTAGCTCTCTTTCTCCCACTGCTATGTCCTCTGTGATCATCTCATGAGCCTGCACGAAGACCAACTCCTACCAGGCTCTGAAGGGATCCTCTGAGTTCTTCTGTGGGTGCCAGCAGGGCAACTCAGGATGCCCAGCAGACCCACCTCCCAACACCAGGCCTAAGGGCTAAGTGGGCTTCAGGGACCCAGGGTGATCCCCAGTGGCACACCCAACCTATTTCCAGGTCTGAGACACCTTAGAGCTACCACAGGCTACAGCAGATCAGCGGGCGCTGGAAGGGTCGAGAGGCTTGGGCCAGGGGGCTGCCTGGGAAGGGGAGGCTGAGGATCTTCAGCGCTTTCAGACAGGACTGTGAGGTCAGGTGGGACACGGTGGCAGCATCCTGTCTGTTGTAAGCAATGAGGGAGTTGGGCTTGATGGTCCCAGGGGTAGACACCTCTAGCAATACAACCATGAACAAAGTGACCCCTCCTTGGTGGGTGGAGTGAAGGGAGCCCATGTCATCACCCTAGCTGCCCTGGAAAAAGATGAAGGAGCTCAGAGGATAAGTGGCCTTTAAAGGTCATCCATAGGGCGGGAGGTGGGGTGTGACCACAAAGGCCTGGGCTGAGGGGTGTTCCTGAGCCTGGACCACTCCCTGCCCCTAGGAAACGCCAGCAGATCAGCAGCCCACACTTTGCCCAAGGTAGCCAGCTGTCCCTTCTGCTAAGTGAAGGCACACCCAGAGATTTGGTGCCGGCCAATCGTTAACTTCATGGACCCCAGGCTTGGCTAGTGGGGCTCTCCAGTCAAGGGGCCACCTCCCCTCTTCTGGGATTCTTCATGTGGGAGCCTGGCAGTTCCTTGGCCTATCCCGAGCCATCTCACCCAGAGGGTAGCACTCCCAGACCGGTGTCCCCTTCTGGTCCCACAAACCAAGGGAGGGGGCTCCGGGTGGGACCTGAAGACCCAGGCCAGAGGGGGTGGGTCCCCACAAGTCACAGGAACTATGGGCCTCCCCAGAGTGGATACTCAAAAAGCCCTGCAGCTGCCTGCCCTCAGCCTCAGGGGCCTCCTGCCATGGGCCAGTGATGGCGCTTCCCCAGGAGAAGGAAGCCAAGGGTCCTTGGAGAAAAGAGAGCACTAGGCAGAGCCTGCAAGCTTGGGTGGTTACTGCCACCTGTAAACGTCACTCTGGCACCAGGTCACCTCTTCTTACCAAACCCCTGGCTCTATGACAAAGCTCCCTGAGCCCCTCTAAGGGAGCAGCGGACGCCCCCCAACTGCTGTAGGCTTGCAAAGCCCACCCTCCTGCCTTCTGTGCCCCACCTATGGTACACGCCTCACTCTCACCTGCCCAGGTCTGTATTTGCTGTTAAAGACCACCAACACTTAAAGATAAGGAGTTCCAAAGGCGCCCCCACCAGCTCCCAGGTGAAGATTGAGTGCCAACCACGCAGGAGCTGCCACCCCCACAAGCAGGACAAGTATGTGTTGGGATCTGAGGACAGCCCGCTGCCCAACCGACACACACGACTCCACACACAGGGCCTGCACAATGCATTTTTCCCAGCGGCCACGGGGGGTGTGTACACTCCTGGTAGATTCTAGAGTCCTTCTCCCTGGGGCTGCAGAGTCAGTGGCTGCCCCTCCCTCCCCATCTCAGCAAGTCCATCCGTCTGTCCCAGAACGGAGTTGGCCTCGCGGTGCGGATGCCCAGTTCTGCTCCAAGGCTGCTCCATCCACTGAGCCTGGGTGCTGGGCGCAAAGCAGGCGGAGCCCCACTCAGGGCCAGGAACCCTGTCCACAGTCTCCTGGGCGGCTACTCCAGAACCACGGTGCCGCCCACTGCCTCCAGGGCCGCCTTGATCTTCTCAGCCTCGGCCTTGGCCACGTTGGCTTTGATTTCCTGAGGCAGGGATTCCACCAGCTTCTTGCCTGCCAGAGAGTAAAGTCAGAACCCAACCTGGGCGTGGGCCAGCCTGAGAGCTGTCAGTGACGGCGGGAGAGGGCTGTGCGGTACACGGAACCTCACCTGGACGAGGTTGATGCCCTGGACATAGTTCTTGATCTCCTTGATCAGCTTCACCTTGTCCACGGGCTTTGCCTCTGTCAGGCGGACAGTGAAATGTGTCCGTTCTTTTTGTTTGGGGATGTCGTCTTCTGCTGCCTGGGGGAGGGAGGGAGGATTGGGTGGCAAGGTGAGAAAGGACGGGGTGAAGCAAGCACATTCATTCCCAGGCCATCCTGAATGTAACCCAAAGGCAAGACCCAGGCAGGTTGCCTGACAAAGCCTACGACTTTGCCAGGAGGTCACAGTGAGACAAGCGGGCTTAGGCTGCCAAACTGGGTGCTCTCCTCGCCTAATCCATTCCATCTCTCCAGATGCTGCTCTAAAACCACCTTCTGCCCCCACCACCCAGCACTCTAGTTTCCTTGTCCTTTAAAGACTGTAACTTTTGAGACAAGGAAATATGACACCATACGCACTCTGCAGATTAATTAACACTACAGAAAAGCAGTGCAAGCCCAAGGTTATATACTGATGACAAATGTACGGCCAGCTTCAGCTCCACCAGGTGACCGATAATGGGACAACTGGGCACGACAGAGCTCCAGCGGCAACGACCACAGTGCCCCTAGGGCAGGGACTACGTGGGCCAACAGCCTGGGGCAGTTCTACTTTGGGTGTGCTGCCTGATTATTAACAGCAGCCCCCTTATTCTTAAAAGCACTCCAGCTTAGACAAGTTACACAGTAATTCTCTCTCCTTGCCCCAGATGTTTAGCCTGTATAGTCACCTTCCAGTTCATGGTGTGGGAAGGAGTGTGGACAAGGCTGGTGGCACTATCAGACACATGTGGGATGTGGGACGCTCCACAGGACCGCTGACCTGGTTTCCTCAGTAGGTGATGGCTGGGGCAAGGGGGTTGAGGGCAGCCACCCAGATTTAAGAGCTTGAGAAACCCACCAACCAAATGCAACACAGAGACCTCACTGGGATTTGAGTAAACTGACTGTTTTAAAGAAAGTCTGGGACGTTCTTGGTGCTACAGCGGATAAAAATCCGCCTGCCAATGCAGGGCACATGGGTTTGATCCCTGGTCAGGGAAGATTCCACATGCTTTGGAATAACTATGCCCATGCGCCACCACTACTGAGCCCGTGGTCTAGAGCCTATGCTCCACCAACAAGAGAAGTGACTGCAACGAGAGGCCAGGGCACCACAACTAGAGAGTGGCCCTCACTCTCCACAACTAGAGAAAGCCTGCAAGCAGCAGCGAAGACCCTGTGCAACCGAAAGCAAAACTAAATACTAAAAAAAAAGGGGTCTGGAAATGGAACTTCCCGAGTGGTCCAGTGGTTAAAGAATATGCCTTCCAATGCAGAGGACAAGGGTTTGATTCCTGGTCAAGAAACTAAGATCCTGCATGGCTTGGGGCAACGAAGCCCTCCTGCCTCTACAACAGAAAAGAAGATCCTGCATGCCGCAACTAAGACTGATAAATAAAAAACTATTTAAAAAAGTCTGGAACTATTAGCAAAACTTAAAGAGGCTGGGGTAGGAAACCCTGCTAATTGCATTTGTTGTGCAAACAGCTCCTGGTAACGCGAGGAAACACTGGTGCTTTCAGAGATGGATGGTGGAACACACGAGGCAGAAGAGATCAGAAATCTGTCTCAAGCTTCAAAGAACAGGTGAAGCAAATGTGGCAAAATCTTTATGATTTCTGACGCTGGGAAACGCATATCAATAATTGTGTTATTTCTCCTTGTGGATAAGTCCGAGATTTCCATGGCCCTGCCATCCCTCTGCCTCACTCTCATCCTTAGCTTCTCAAGTTTTTCCTCAGAGTCACCTTCCCTGCAGCTTTTCTTGAAACTGTAACCCTCTCCCTCCCTTAAGAGCTACTTCCTTACTCTTTTCCCTTTCTGTTTGATACACATTCTTTTTTTCTTGTTTCCTCGCCTTTGGCTTTCCCCTCCACCACAAACATGGTCTTCATATGGGCAGGAACCTGCACAGTCTTGGCAGGGAGGAGATGCCAGTGAGGCTGCAGGGGTGCCCACAGCCAGAAAATACACAGACCCGCAGGCTGTGCCTGGTTGATGCAGGACCAAGATGAGGGATGAGGAGAGAAACCTGGCCATGTGAGCTGAGGCAAGATATCAGCTGGACACCAGAGAAACACCGCTTTATATCCCGGCCTGAGCTCACCTCTGGGGCTGCTGGGGCAGGGGCAGCCGCAGGCACCATGCCACCCATCGGCATCAACCCGACATCTTGGATCTTCAGTGTTTTCTGCAGGGACAAAGAAGGGTAGTTTCAGGAGCTGGTTGTTCCACCCAGACATGCTCAGGAACACGCCTGGCAAGGTCCTTGCATTTATGGAGCACACTTTGGATAATTTACCAAACTCCCAAATATCCCAGCAAGGGGCCCCAGAACTCCTTGCCCAGCCTGAGCACTGATACCTTCAGGAGCTCGTTGAGGTCGGAGATCTCCAGCAGTGTGAGGCTGGCAATGTCCTGGACCAGCTGCTGGATCTTGGGGGGGTACTCCTTGGGGGCGTTATCCAGGGGGGCACCACTGAGGGCCTCCCCCCTTCGATGGCTGCTGCATCTCATAAGTCGCACAGCGCAGACGTGAGGTACCTGTTGCCTGAACCCCATTAAAACAGAGTCATCAGCCTAGCACAGGCAGGTGACATGGGCCAGGCAGATAGGTGCCATGAGCTCAGAAGACCTAGCTCCTTGGTCCCAACCCAGGTTCTCAGACTCCAGGGACCGCGTGGATAACAAAAGGGATAACCCAGCCATTTTATACATTCTTCAAAGGGCCTTGGAAACCCACATAACTGCAGACTCGCTACCCACGACGTTTCCGGTTTGGATGAACTCTACCAGTCCGTGGACGTAAAGCAATTACCTGAATGCATTTTGCCGCGCAAACTTTCAGAACCTACGGTCCCTGGCGGTACAACGCCAGATCAACTTACGGAGTCCTACCACGCCACTGTGCTGCCGGGGAAACTGAGGCCCGGAGAAAAGCACGGACCCGTCCAAGGTCACCCGGGGCCACCTCAGAACTATCGGCGGCCCGTGAGGTTAGGGGATCGTTAAGTGGGGGCCCCGTGCCTACCAACCACGTAGGCACTCGCCGAGTCGGGGGAAGCCCCCCGCCGGCGGACGCCGCCCCAACGTGCACCCTCAGTGCCGGGCCAAGGGCCCCATCCTATCAGCCTGCCCGGCCCTCAGCGGCCCGCAGTACCTGACGAGGCGAAGCGCAGCGGCTCGAAGCCCGAAACACGGCCCCCATAGGAGGCTTGTGGCCGACGGCAGCATCGCTCCACAGGAGAGAAGGTCACACGCGGATCCTAGTAGGCGGGACGCTCTAGCCGCCGGGGCCACCGGACAACGAGCTGGGGGAGGACACTCTAGCCGCCAGGACTACCGAGCATAGAGTTGGGTAGTACGCTCTAGCCTCCAGGACAGCCGCACATACAACCTGGAGGAGGACGCTCTAGCCTCAACTCGACTTGCCTCCTCACACTCCGCGAGATTATGCAAAAGACAACGGGCGGCGCAGGCGCAGGGCTTCGTTGAGGGGACGGTAGCCCGACGGCGGCTGACCTGGGCCCTACCTGCTGAGGGGCGAATGAAGCCGAGAAGGCTGAGACCCAGCGCCAGGGTTCGTTCGAGTCGGGGAAGCGGACTGGGCCCTCGATACGCTAGGGAGGACGGGCAGGGACCTGACCCTGTTGAACAGCACAGTAACACCTGAAGCAGAGTCCGAGCGTATAACGTTTGTGCTGCCGCAGGGCACGCCCGGGCATCCCTAGTGCCCTTCCTCCTCAAGTCCGTTCCTGGGGCCCGGCCGCCCGTGGCCTGTGGTCACCTGGCGGGAGGGAGCTCCCCGGCCCTCTGGGCCGCCTTCTTCTCGGTCTCCTGTATCTAAACGAATGTCTTGCAGGCCAGCTCGGGGGCATATTTGGTCCTTCCGTCCTGGCTGCTGCAGTAGGAAGCCGCCGCCCTCCGCCTGAACCAGACCCGCAGCGAGCTAGAAACTCTGCTTGCAGCGTCTGCTAAGGGTTGTGGTTGAGCCCGGAATGGGTCGAGGATGGGGTCCTTGGGAGAATTTGTAAGCCTGGACTGTTGTCTCCAGCTGCCCGAATCCTCTGCACTCTTGCCTTAGTTCAGCTCCCAAATATCTGGCACATGGGGTGTCCCCAGCCCTTCGGGTCCTAGGGCCTTTGCTCTTTATATGCAGCAGGGGACATTCCCCTCTCCTTCTGTCCTAGATACCATAGGTGATTTTCTAAGAGCCCAGGGGTAAGTCCTGACTTTAGGTCAAGAAGGCTGGGCTTCCATTTTCCCAGCATCTCTGTGATCCTGGGGCCTTGCTTTTGACCTGAGCTCTGAGCCCATTAAACTACTGCATTGCTTCATAGAAGAGCTAACAAGGGGAGTCACCCAAGAGCTTTGCACACTTAAGTTTATGAAATGTACTGAACCCTGGATGTGAGAGGCCGTGAGTCTATGTTGTCATAAACATTTTCTTCTAGGCTCCAATTCTGACAGTGCAGACTCGGACTAGACCCAGCCCCCACACGTCTCTCCCAGGAGTCAGGGCAGCTGGGTGGAGAGGGCATAGGTCCTTGGTGCTCAATCTCCGGGAGGAAGACAACCGATCTCAAGGCCGAGTAGCGTGCACCAGTTGAGACTTCTGTGGAGCTAGGCCTGGGGCGAGGGGCAGCTGGCCTGTGAGGAGGCACCCACACACCCACCCAGAACTGAAACAGCTGCCCAGCACTTTCCCTCTGAGCAGACACCCTGATACTTGTTCAAAGACATTTTTATTATCGCTGTTCCATTCCATCTACTCAGGGCACTGGATAAGATGGCAGCTCAGAAGCAGAGAAGCTGGAGACAGGCCCCACCCTTCCTGTGAGGGCCAAGAGCATCCCTGCTGACAGCCTGGGGGGCCATGCTGGAGAACTCTGGGGAGCACTCACGCTAGCACTCACAGACCATGGCCTCAGCTCTCCCGGGTGGGGATGGGAGGGCATGAGCTGTGTGGGGCAGAGACCCCACTCTGGCCAGCCCTCAAAGAACCTGACATACTGGGCTGGGGGCTTCCTCTCAGGGAAGGTCCTTCCCTTCCACCCTCCTCCCCGAGGCCCAGCCCTGGGGAAAGGAGTCAGACACGAACTTAAGGAGCCGGAGACAAGGATGGGGCCTAGAGGGACCAGGAGCTGGCAGGCAAGGACAAAGATGGAGGAGGGCCGGAGTGAAGGGCCACCCCGTCCACACAGAGGGGAGAGTGCGAGGCGGGAGGACCACACTAGTTAGAGATGGAGGCGGCAGTTTTGGAGAACCGTAGTGTTACTCTAGATGGGGAACTCCCAGCGGGGTCAGTCAAATGAGATGAGCTGGGCTTCGCTGCCCTGTGCCGGCGGGCCCTGTGTTGGGGGCTGCTGGGCCACTGGGGGCTGCTGCTGAGGAGGGCCGCTGGAGGGTGCCATCTGCGGGAGGACACACAGGCCAGTGGTCTGTCTTCCCTCTCCAGGCCCCAGCCTCCCCATCCTCTACCAGCTCCTCTCCAGAACACTCCACAAACCAGCCTGGCCCGGTATTTAGGCCCCTCAAGCCCATGCTCCTGACTCCTTCCCTTCCTCCAGTCATCATGAAATCCCCGTCCTCTTCCTGTCCCCAGCAGAGCCCACTCCCCAGGCATTCCGGATTCATGTCTCTGGAGCTGAGTAGATGGGACCTTGGGCTTTTAAGTAAACATATGATTTTGACACCCAACAGCTATTGCTACGTGTCTGTCCTGGTCCTGCCTGAAGAGCAGCAATCCTGGCCCACGCCAGCCGCACTTCCCAGGACAGCCCCACCGCAGACGAGGGTCCACAGTGAAGCCTGTCCCCTGTCATGACCCATGGTGGTCCCAGGAGAGGCTCACCTGCTGGTACACAGGCTGCTGCCCTGAGATATAGGGTTGCTGTGGGGGCGGCAGAGGCGCGTCTTGGCCGGGGAGGGTCGGCATCAGATTCTGTAGACAAGAAACAGCCCCATGCTAAGAAAGCAGCTCTGTAACCAGGTAAATGCCAACCAGTAGAGAGGCAGTGGAGGGGACATGGGGCGGTGGGCAGAGCGTGGAGCCTGCCCAGCACACTCCCACCCCCAGAGGCCCTGCTCCTCCCATCTGAGGCCCCCGACAGCCTCTCACCTGCACGCTGTAAGGCTGGTAGCCCATGGACACTGACTGGCCCCCCATGTAGCCCATCGTACCAGGCTGCGGGGGCTGGGAGATGGCTGGGAGGCTCTGTGGGGCCTGGGAGGCCACATTCTGTGGAGGAGAGAGGACAATGGGAGACGGTTGGGCCTAGGGGCCTCGTAGGGAAGGGGCAGTCTCCCCACCTACCTGATAGCCTTGCGTGGGAGTAGGCTGGTATGATGAATAGGCTGGGCTGGTGGTGGGCCCTGCGGGGCCCTGCGGGGCTGCCTGTGCACCAGCTGCCCCTGCTGGGTACATATAAGCGCTCACCATGCTGGGGTCTGCAAGCAAAGAGGAGAGAGCTCAGAACTCTAAGGATGGGGCAAGGGACGGGGGTTTGAGTTTCCCTTTTCCTTGTGACTTACAGAAATAAGTTTGTGTTTCACATTCTCACAAAAGAATAGTAAGTGAAATCAACAAAGACAGGAAAGGACCCACAGAATGTCACACTCTCAGAAGACCAGTCACAGCCCAAATGAGAGGTGATCTGTGAGACGACAGGCCAGCGGTCTTTGGAAGCCCTGTCACAGAAGCCCACGGAAGCCCACAGAACATTCTAAGAGGGAGGACAGCTAGACAGGGTGGGGGGGTTTCCTGATGGCACAGTGAGGCCCTGGGGCTGTGTGGGCACAAGCGAGCCGCGGGGGGTCACACCAGGGCCTCCGGGCTCCTCGCCTGGTGCCTGTGCCCAGGCCCTGCGGAGCGTCCTGGTCTAGCAAACACAGAGGCTTCTAGTAGTAAAGGGTGTCACACCCACCACTCCCCCTAAACTGGGTCAGAAGAGAGTGAGTGTGGGGAAGAGTGTGACTGAAAAATGCTGTGTACTGCTCTGCTGACTGTTCTGTAAGTTTGTGATCACACCAAAACAACAAAAGAAGGAAAGGGTAGTGGTCCGGGGTTCGTCTTGGCTGTTGGCCCCCCACCCTCCTGCCCCACCTCACTCCGTTACCTGCTGTGGCTGCTGGCATGCTGGGATAGGGGCCGCTGGCAGCTGGGGCCGGCTGACTCATGTACATGGTGTGCATGGGCGAGCCCTCCACCGAGCCGGCCGGGCTGAAGGTGCCCGCGAAGCTTGCCGGTCCGGAGGGCTGGTACAGCACGCCCCCCGCTGCAGGCACGGCCTGGAGCTGGAGACAAAGAGACCGCTTTCAGGGCACTTGTCCGTCACCAGGGTGCCCAGAGGGACCGGGGCGTGTGGTGGGCGCGTGCCTGGGCGTAGGGCAAGGAGAAAGCTGGCATCTGGGCCCGCATCTGGATGGTCTGCTTCTGCTGCTCCAGGCGCATCTGCCGCTCCTTCTCCTGCTCCTGTAGGCGCTGGATGGCCAGCTGCCGCTGCACCTCCAGGTATTCCTGTGGGCCACGAGGCAGGCGTCAGGGCCGGCTCCAGCCCCACACCCCACGGCCGGGCTGGGCCGCCACCGCCCCACACCCCACGGCCGGGCGGGCTGCCACCGCCCCACACCCCACGGCCGGGCGGGCCGCCACCGCCACACACCCCACGGCCGGGCGGGCCACCACCGCCACACCTGCTTCTTCTGCCGCATGATCTCCAGCTTCTGGGCCAGCTGGATCTGGCGCTGGCGCTCGGCCTCCTCGGCTGCGCGGCGAAGCTTCTCCCGGTGCTCCTCCCGCAGGGCGCTAAGCGCCCCCCGGGCGTCACGGATCTGCGCCAGCTTGTCCTGCAGTCCCTCGTAGTATACTGTGGGGAAAGGGTGAGCTGGGGGGCCTTGGCATTGGCTGGAACACGAGCTCCCCAGCAGTGGGCACTGCTGCCCAGCCCGGCCTGGGAAATGGCAGGGTGCAGCTGGCATAGGGGCCCCAGGGTGGGTAGACGCACATGCACACGTGTGAGCACACATATACACATACACCCTCCCTCCAGCTCACTGTGCTCAGTGGGACACCTGCCACTGGGACTCCCTCATGCAGAGCTCAAGGTCCCTCGCGGCAGCACTGCCTACACCACCCCAGGCGCGATAATGCCTGGCCCAGAAGGTACCCACTGCCCCTAGCGGGTGTGGCAGGCCCCTGATGGGAGCCCCCGAGGCCTGGAGGGACACCAGGGAGGGTGCGCGAGGCACGTACGCCTGCGCTCATCCAGCTGGTTGAGCAGCTCCAGCAGCTGGGGGTGCATGGTGTTGATGGACTGGAAGAGGGACAGCACGGCCGAGTCGTTGGTGATGCTGCGGCCCCGCACGTGGTTGCTTTTCATGCGGTTGACGAAGGTGGTGACGGCGTTCTGCAGGGCCTTCAGGAACTGTGCGTGGCTCTCCTCCGACTCCCCATTCTGGTACTGCTGCCAGGGCACAGGGAGTCTGCCTGAGCACCTCCCACACCCCCAGCCCGAGTGGGGACAGGGTCCCTCTGTCTGGCTGAGCCAGGTGCTGAGCTCTGAGCTTGCTGCACGACTGACTGGGTCCTCCTGAGGGGTCTGTGAGAGGCGCCCTCAGCACCCGGTTCATAAGGGAGGAAACGGGAGGCCCAGGGAGGCTCGGCTTTTGCCCACAGGCACAGTGTGGCCGAGACAAAGCTGTCCTGGCCCTGGCCTCTTACTCCACTGGGCACCAAAGAGCAGAGCCCCAGAATATTCCAGCCTGTTCGGGGTAGATAACAAGGAGCTGAGCAGGGCCTACAGCCAACCCAGAGATGTTCAATGGAGAGCTGTAAGTGACAACAGCCTACCTCGGGGAGGTCACTGTGAGTCTGGTGCTCTGCACTCTGAGAGGCCAAGTCTACCCCAGGCCGAGGAGGGAGTCATGGCTTACCTCACTAAAGGCAGCTCCGGCTGCAGTTACGGCCTGAGGGTCTGTCTCTGGGAGGGAAGCCTGGAAAAGACCAGACAGTGAGACTCCATCTCTGCCTATCCTGGTGTCCCTCTCCCAAGGGACCACAGTCCAAAGCCTGAGAGTGGCCCCTTACCTCCACGTTGACAGGGATTGCGTGTCCCTCCCCAGGCTGGGCTGAGGGCTCTGTCAGAGGCACTGGTGCGGACGGCGTGGGGCTCTTCCGAGCCTCCTCCTGCTTCTTCTCCCAGTAGTTCCGGTTCAGGTACCGCGCAAGCTGCACAGGCAAGAGAGGGTCACTCCCAAGGGCCAGGAGGCAGTGAGGGGAAAGCATCACACTTGGGGTATCCTCACCTCAGGGTCGATGTCCTCAGCCAGAGGCGCTGATGAGTTCTGGGGAGACATGGTGGATGTGAGAGGCCACAGGCCGGAGGAGAGGCCTGGATGATATAGCCATGAGTGGACCCTGCAGACTGGCCAAAGCCTGTCCAAGCGCCAAGGGGCTCCATAACCATAGACGGGATGCAGGGTGCTGCCCCACCAGCCCTCCCACAGAACACGGGGTCAGGTGGGCAACTGGCAGAGCTTCTCTCAACTCCACCCACAGTGCCCTGCAGGGTTTGCAAATGACTTTCTAAACCTCTGCCCCACCTGCCACCTTCCTCCTTTTTACAGAAAGAACTCAGTTCACCTCCAGCAAACAGACCTGTGGTGGCCTCACAGGAGGCTAGAAAAACAGAGCACTTTTGACCCAAGGTGTCCCCAGCTCCTCCTGCTCGGGGGTGTATGGAAGACACTGAGGTCTGGCCTCGACGGTAAGGCCTCCAGCCCTTGCAGTGTCCTCTGTCCACCGGGGTCCTGACCAGGGAGCTGAGACCTGTGGGCACCAGGCTGCCTCTGCCCCTGCCCAGGAGACTCAAGCATCCCTGCTGAGGCACAATCGCCTGCTCCCCCATCCCATAGGAAGGACGTCCAAGCCACTGGGGCTGAGCTGAAAGGCAGGCTCACCACAGGTGAAGAATACAGGCTGCTGGCGGGGGGTGCTGAGGAGGCCACGGGTGTGGGTTCCGCCTTGGGGTACGCAGTATAGGCCGACTTCTGCCTCTGCGGGATGACCAAGAGGAGGGTGTCCAAGTGCATGTTAGGGGCCGCTGGCAGCTGGGGCCGGCTGACTCATGTACATGGTGTGCATGGGCGAGCCCTCCACCGAGCCGGCCGGGCTGAAGGTGCCCGCGAAGCTTGCCGGTCCGGAGGGCTGGTACAGCACGCCCCCCGCTGCAGGCACGGCCTGGAGCTGGAGACAAAGAGACCGCTTTCAGGGCACTTGTCCGTCACCAGGGTGCCCAGAGGGACCGGGGCGTGTGGTGGGCGCGTGCCTGGGCGTAGGGCAAGGAGAAAGCTGGCATCTGGGCCCGCATCTGGATGGTCTGCTTCTGCTGCTCCAGGCGCATCTGCCGCTCCTTCTCCTGCTCCTGTAGGCGCTGGATGGCCAGCTGCCGCTGCACCTCCAGGTATTCCTGTGGGCCACGAGGCAGGCGTCAGGGCCGGCTCCAGCCCCACACCCCACGGCCGGGCTGGGCCGCCACCGCCCCACACCCCACGGCCGGGCGGGCTGCCACCGCCCCACACCCCACGGCCGGGTGGGCCGCCACCGCCACACACCCCACGGCCGGGCGGGCCACCACCGCCACACCTGCTTCTTCTGCCGCATGATCTCCAGCTTCTGGGCCAGCTGGATCTGGCGCTGGCGCTCGGCCTCCTCGGCTGCGCGGCGAAGCTTCTCCCGGTGCTCCTCCCGCAGGGCGCTAAGCGCCCCCCGGGCGTCACGGATCTGCGCCAGCTTGTCCTGCAGTCCCTCGTAGTATACTGTGGGGAAAGGGTGAGCTGGGGGGCCTTGGCATTGGCTGGAACACGAGCTCCCCAGCAGTGGGCACTGCTGCCCAGCCCGGCCTGGGAAATGGCAGGGTGCAGCTGGCATAGGGGCCCCAGGGTGGGTAGACGCACATGCACACGTGTGAGCACACATATACACATACACCCTCCCTCCAGCTCACTGTGCTCAGTGGGACACCTGCCACTGGGATCCCTCATGCAGAGCTCAAGGTCCCTCGCGGCAGCACTGCCTACACCACCCCAGGCGCGATAATGCCTGGCCCAGAAGGTACCCACTGCCCCTAGCGGGTGTGGCAGGCCCCTGATGGGAGCCCCCGAGGCCTGGAGGGACACCAGGGAGGGTGCGCGAGGCACGTACGCCTGCGCTCATCCAGCTGGTTGAGCAGCTCCAGCAGCTGGGGGTGCATGGTGTTGATGGACTGGAAGAGGGACAGCACGGCCGAGTCGTTGGTGATGCTGCGGCCCCGCACGTGGTTGCTTTTCATGCGGTTGACGAAGGTGGTGACGGCGTTCTGCAGGGCCTTCAGGAACTGTGCGTGGCTCTCCTCCGACTCCCCATTCTGGTACTGCTGCCAGGGCACAGGGAGTCTGCCTGAGCACCTCCCACACCCCCAGCCCGAGTGGGGACAGGGTCCCTCTGTCTGGCTGAGCCAGGTGCTGAGCTCTGAGCTTGCTGCACGACTGACTGGGTCCTCCTGAGGGGTCTGTGAGAGGCGCCCTCAGCACCCGGTTCATAAGGGAGGAAACGGGAGGCCCAGGGAGGCTCGGCTTTTGCCCACAGGCACAGTGTGGCCGAGACAAAGCTGTCCTGGCCCTGGCCTCTTACTCCACTGGGCACCAAAGAGCAGAGCCCCAGAATATTCCAGCCTGTTCGGGGTAGATAACAAGGAGCTGAGCAGGGCCTACAGCCAACCCAGAGATGTTCAATGGAGAGCTGTAAGTGACAACAGCCTACCTCGGGGAGGTCACTGTGAGTCTGGTGCTCTGCACTCTGAGAGGCCAAGTCTACCCCAGGCCGAGGAGGGAGTCATGGCTTACCTCACTAAAGGCAGCTCCGGCTGCAGTTACGGCCTGAGGGTCTGTCTCTGGGAGGGAAGCCTGGAAAAGACCAGACAGTGAGACTCCATCTCTGCCTATCCTGGTGTCCCTCTCCCAAGGGACCACAGTCCAAAGCCTGAGAGTGGCCCCTTACCTCCACGTTGACAGGGATTGGTGTCCCTCCCCAGGCTGGGCTGAGGGCTCTGTCAGAGGCACTGGTGCGGACGGCGTGGGGCTCTTCCGAGCCTCCTCCTGCTTCTTCTCCCAGTAGTTCCGGTTCAGGTACCGCGCAAGCTGCACAGGCAAGAGAGGGTCACTCCCAAGGGCCAGGAGGCAGTGAGGGGAAAGCATCACACTTGGGGTATCCTCACCTCAGGGTCGATGTCCTCAGCCAGAGGCGCTGATGAGTTCTGGGGAGACATGGTGGATGTGAGAGGCCACAGGCCGGAGGAGAGGCCTGGATGATATAGCCATGAGTGGACCCTGCAGACTGGCCAAAGCCTGTCCAAGCGCCAAGGGGCTCCATAACCATAGACGGGATGCAGGGTGCTGCCCCACCAGCCCTCCCACAGAACACGGGGTCAGGTGGGCAACTGGCAGAGCTTCTCTCAACTCCACCCACAGTGCCCTGCAGGGTTTGCAAATGACTTTCTAAACCTCTGCCCCACCTGCCACCTTCCTCCTTTTTACAGAAAGAACTCAGTTCACCTCCAGCAAACAGACCTGTGGTGGCCTCACAGGAGGCTAGAAAAACAGAGCACTTTTGACCCAAGGTGTCCCCAGCTCCTCCTGCTCGGGGGTGTATGGAAGACACTGAGGTCTGGCCTCGACGGTAAGGCCTCCAGCCCTTGCAGTGTCCTCTGTCCACCGGGGTCCTGACCAGGGAGCTGAGACCTGTGGGCACCAGGCTGCCTCTGCCCCTGCCCAGGAGACTCAAGCATCCCTGCTGAGGCACAATCGCCTGCTCCCCCATCCCATAGGAAGGACGTCCAAGCCACTGGGGCTGAGCTGAAAGGCAGGCTCACCACAGGTGAAGAATACAGGCTGCTGGCGGGGGGTGCTGAGGAGGCCACGGGTGTGGGTTCCGCCTTGGGGTACGCAGTATAGGCCGACTTCTGCCTCTGCGGGATGACCAAGAGGAGGGTGTCCAAGTGCATGCCGCACTTTCCTGGGCACCCCCAGACTCAGCAAGGCTGCCCCCGCTCACCATCCGCTCCTTCTCCTCGGCCTCCGACTGAGACAGGGCCAGGGCCAGCTGCAGCTCCTCCTCTTCCTGCAGGGCTGTCTCGTCCCTTTTTGGGGGCAGCTGAGGATGACAGGACAGGGTTAGCGGGGCCAAGGGTCGAGGCGCTCCCAGAGGCCCGGGCAGTACCTGCGACTGCTGAGACAGCGGGCTGGTCAGGTACTCCGGGGGCAGCTCCGTCGTCGAGGCCGCTTTTCCTTCCGCTTTCCTGGAGGAGACAGGATGCTGTGTGTCACTGGGCGCTGTATCCCATCCCCATGTGCTCTTGGAAACAGCCTGGGGCTCCCCTCTGACACCCTCAGGGAAGGAAGACAGGGGCTCCACAGACCACTCTCCAGAGAAGAGCTGGACCCACGTATCAGTTGTCACCTCTGGGCTGCAGGACCCTGGGCAAGTCACTGGCCTAAAAGACAGCCCCTTTCCTGGAAATGGGGCTCAAACACCTGCCACGCTGTGGCTTGCCACAGAAAAGACTTCCCAGTGGAGCGGCCTACAGATACCACTTCCCCAGGAGATCAGAGCCCATCACTGATGCTGGGAAGATGGACAACGTGGGCTCCTGGGCCAGCCACACAGAGCCTGACTGTCACCACAAGGAGACCCTGGACCCAAACCTAGAGATGTGCCTCAAACAGCCTCAGCCCCTCAGCGATGTCCTTGTCACAAAAGAAAAAGACGCTGAAACTTACCAGGTTACAGAGCTGAGGAGGTGGCTGGGTCCTAACAGGACCGAACCACCATGGGATGTTACTGGGACTTGGGAACTCTGAACAAGGACTAACCACACTGATGCCAAATGCCCCAACTCAACTGCTACCAGCAGGCTCGTGGGAAAAGTTCCCCTTGGGAAGCACACATGGGGGTTGAGGGGAGAGGTACAGGGTGCCTGCGACTCACTTTTGACTGGTTCAGGATACAAGGTGTGTGTGGGCACACAAACCTGGGGGCGGGGTGGTGGTGGTGGTGGTGGTGGTGGTGTGTGTGTGTGTGTGTGTGCGCACACAAGCCTGCGTGTGTGTGTGTGTGTGTGAGAGATGGTGTCAATGGGGCTGCAGAAAAGGCAATTCATTGTCGTGGGGTGAGGACCTGGTCTGTGTGTGTGTGTGTGTGTGTGAGAGATGGAAATAGGGCTGTCTCTTAT
>SJXQ01006550.1:325995-337746 GCA_006408695.1 Aepyceros melampus
GAGGAGAGGGGCTGGGTGTGGGTGTGTGTGTGTGAGACAGGGAAATAGGGGGTGAGGGCCTCTGTGTGTATGTGTGTGTGACGGAGTCAATGGGGCTGCAGAAAGGCAATTCACTGTCGTGGGGTGAGGGCGTGTGTGTGTGTGTGTGTGTGTGTGTGTGTGACAGAGTCAATGGGGTTGCAGAAAGGCAATTCATTGTCGTGGGGTGAGGGCCTGTGTGTGTGTGCACGCGCGTGGGTTGAGGGGGTGTGTGTGTGTGTGTGTGTGTGTGACGGAGTCAATGGGGCTGCAGAAAGGCAATTCACTGTTGCGGGGTGAGGGTCTCCAGGCAACACTTAGTAAACAGGCCTCGGGGCCCTGCAGCACTGCCCCAGCTCTGGTGCCCCTGGGGACTCACTTGTTGAGCTGCTCGTAGCAGGGCTCACACACCCGCACCTCCTTCTCGATGCCGAACTTGGGGATGGTGGAGTACTTGGAAGAGCACTTGCCGCAGAAGATCTGGCCACATGCCCGGCAGTGGTGCTGTGACACGGGGAGGGTCAGGGAGACCTGGTCAGCCACTCTTCACGACCACCTTCTGCCCAGCACCACCTGCTGCAGGAAGTGCCAGGCTGGGCCTCCCAGGTTGGGGTGGGCAGAAGGTGAGCTTGGGAGGCCACAAAGGACCTGGGGGAACAGGGCACACTCACAAGCTCTCAATTATAGCCTCCACTTTGAGGAAAAGTAGTCAAATTAACAAAAAAAGCTCACAAAAGAACACATAAGCTGTCCTAATAAACAAGTTTTGCTGGACAATGAGTCTGAGGAGTCTGCTCAGATGTCCCAGGCCCCAGCCTTGGCCACGGCTTCAGTGAGCAGAGGGAGGGTCCAAGCCGGACAAGCTAAGTCAGCTGAGGAGACTCAGCCAGGGGGCTACTGGCCGAGGCAATGCAGACCCAAACCCCTGGGCATGGGGTGCTTGCATTCCCTGGGAGTGCAGCCTTGCATGAACTTTGTCTGAGGGCATTGACCACTGGACACAAACCCCAGGTGACCTCACTCCCCAGGCCGCCAGGTCCCAGTCCAGAGAAAAAGCGCCTGCTGTGCACACAGCAGCCTTGGATGACAGCGGGAGGCTTGGGGTCTGTCCCAGCCAGGCGGGGAGCTGGAGCCCTCCCTGAGGCAGGCGCACTCACCTTGCGGGTCATAACCCCAAACTGCACCCGGCACCGGTGGCACTCCTCGGCATCCACCCAGTCAGGGGCCTGGGGACGGGCTGAGTCAGGTCACATGCCCCTTCCCTCCCTGGCCACCCCGCTTTCCACAAGGGGTGCAGGGGTGGCGGCCAACCCACCGCAGACGAGACTCGAGGAAGGATCTCCCTCCAAATGGTAGTCTTCTCTTTCTAAAGACCTGACTGCAAGACTTCCCACAGCTTCAGGGACTTGGAAGTATTTTAACTGGGAACCACAGCCCTAAGGCACCTTTAATCAGGTTCCTTTCTCTACCTGCAGACAAAGCTGCATATTCTACTTAAAGGGCATTCTCATGCTGAGGTCACTTAGCAGCTCACCTGCTCCCAACAAGCCCAGATCCCAGGGTCTCCCTTCTGCCTCCTGCAAGCAGCCTAACTCCTGGACCCAGCACCCCATGAACTCACTCTCTCCGCAGCAAACATGGCATCGCTCTCCTTAAACTCTGGGAAGACGTGTCCTAGAAAAAGGAGCCCCCTGTTACCACTGAATGCTGCCCTGGTGTGTGAGGCCCTCAGCCTCACCTGTCCTTACCCATCAGCCCTGAGGCCTCCAGCACATCCCAGTTCTTGGCATCTGCCTCCTCGAGCAGACAGAAGAGGCCCAGAGCCTGAGGCAGCAGGTGCAGTGACCTCACTCTGCACAAGGGCGTCTGGGGTGCAGCTCAGACAGCCTGCCCCACAGCTGGGGTGGCTCCACATGGCCGCTCAGTCCTGGGGACCACACACAGAGCCAAGCCTTGCTCCCATCACATCAAGGCCTCGCGTGTCTTTCCTGGGCCTCCCGTCTGGCTCCTGGCCTGCATTCCAGCCAACCACACTTCCCAGAGCTTTTAAACCAGAGCTTTTTTTTGAGCCATGGACCCAATGAAATCCCATAAGTCTTTGTTTTTGGTTGGTTGGTTTTTTTTTTTTAGCCATGCTGTGTGACTTGTGGGATTTAGTTCCCCAACCAGAGATCAAATCTGGGTCCCTGACAGTGAAAGTCCAGAATCTTAACCAGTGGACTGCCCGGAAATTCCCTCCATAAACTCTGGATGTTCTCTCTCATGTCTGAAGTTCAGGAATTGAGAGTCTGAGACCGGCGTATTGACCTGGATGGGTCCTTCATCACACAGTGTCTGCACAGTCCTGCCCACCCTGCAACCAACAGGCAGGCCCTTGCTCCAACTCTGTGGCTCATCTTGGGGTCAGAAGACCTGGCCCTGCTGTGCGGCACAGGTGGGAAAGGACCCAGCCTGCCCTCTCACCCACATCAGGTGGGAGCACCAGGAAATCTTCCAAACATGGCCTGAATCCACCGCTCTCCTTGCCAGAACCCCAACATCTCTCCACGGGCACAACAACAGGGAGGAACACACACTGGGCCTGAAGAAGCCTGCCTCAGCTGCCACAGGCCCGCTTAAGACTCTCCAAGTCCACTGTGCTCAGGGCACAGTGCCGCCCCCAGCACAGCACAGCCTCCCTTGGGCCCTCTGGTGCAGGGCAGCCCCTCAACTCCTGATGGTGCGTCCCAAGCCTGGGACTGGACCCTCTCGCCCCCACCCCCGTGACTCACCTTCCACCTTCATGATCTGGTATGTATCCTGGACCACCTTGTACTTGGGTTCATTCCGGAAGGCGTGTGCCCAGGCCTGAATAAGGTACAGGATCTTGTTCCGGACGTTTACTTCCACCTGCCTCTGTAGGCAAGGGAAGAAGAAAGATGAGGAGATGGAGGTGCCAAAGAGATATCTCAGAACAAAGAAGCAATTGGAAGACCCCAAGTGGAGACGGGGCCATGTATAGAGCCACTGCCCAGATCCAGGCCTCCTCCAGGAACCCCATCCCCAAAGATAAATCCATTCCCTCTGTTGACTAAGGGCCTGCACTTGTCTTTAAACGCCTAGAGAACCTGGGGAATCCCTCAAGTGAAGGCTCTCCCACCCCTACTGTCCCATCACCACCTGTCTCTCCCCATCTCACCCCTGTGCCCTACAGGACCCTGACTACCTAGGAAGCCCCTCAGCCTGTGACCCGCTCTGGGGCTGACTAAGGCCAGCCACCAACAGGCAGAGCCAACTGAGCCTGGGCTGAGGGTGCAGACGCACAGTCAGCCAGCTCCCTCCTTCCAGTCATAGGCAGCCCAGACAGGGGATGAATGGCTCCAGAAAGTTCCCCACATACAAGGCCACCACCTCAGCAGATTAAAGCACAACCAATCCCAGTTCTAAAGCTCTCTCGATGATGTACACAAACAATGCTCAGGACAGTGGGTCAAGAAAGTTGCTTCGAGGAGACACCCACCACAGCTCACATGCCAGAGTTCCTGCTCTTTTTTGTAATCTGGGTCCAGTCAGTGGACCCCTCTCCAGGTAGCCCCAGCCCCTCAAGGACTCAAACTCCGTGCCATGTGAACAGGACACGATCATGCCCACACAAGGAGGGCAGGTTCTAATTCTTCTTCTGTCACCCAGGACAGAGGAGGGGCTGGCCAGGCCTCCAGTCAGGGCTTTGGAAAAGTCCTGCTGTCAGCTCAGCCTCAGATGGGCTCCCGGCTGCGAGGTCCACAGGCGCCCAACAGGCCCAGGTCACAGTGGCAGTAGAGTTGGTGCTGGAGCTGTGCTCCTAGATTGCCACCTAGGGCGGCCTCAGCTCTAGGGGATGCCCTTCACCTCCAAGAATGGCTGCACCAACCCACTCTACATCATACAACCCCCTGGTGTCACTGCCCACATCACAATCCCTACAGGTGGGCAGCGAACCTGCCCTGCTCGGATGACCCCTTGAGGCCCTGGAGGACTTCCCTCCTCTGCCTTGGAGGGTGGGGTGGGGGGCAGGTTCTGGCATCCCTTCTCTGGTGCTGTTCCCCGGCTGTGCCTCCACAAACACATCAAACTCACGTACCTCCCTGCTCTATGCGAGTCTTTTGGGGAGCCCAGGGCTCCACTCACATGCTCTGCCATGGCCACACGCACACTGTTCCTCCCCACCTTCTCTGCTACTCAGTGAGCATCCCCTACCCTTCAGACTCAGCTCCTGCCCCCCAGGAAGCTTTCCTCACCTTGCAGGAAGAGTGGGGTCTTCTCCGCACTCCCAGATGCAGCCCTGCCTAGCTTCTGGGAAGGCCTGACCTCTCCAGGCAGGGATCACAAACACTTGCCCTCCAGCCCTTGGCACTGTTTCTGACACAGGTGCCAGCAAAGCCCCAAGAAGCCCTTGGGTGGCGCACCCCCGCATGGGCCTCTCCACTCCCTGGAGAGCACCCACCTTCAGCAGCTCCTTCAGCTCCTCCATGGTCTGCTTGTTCGCCACCTCATCATGGACTGTCTGGCCGCAATTCTTCACCACAGACTCCATGACCTGCAGACCCCAGGGCGGGGAAGACTTAAGTTGCAGGTCAGGGCAGGAACTCCCCCTCCTGGACTGGTCCACCTTCCCCACAAGAAGGTGGGCCTCAACAGGGCCCTCAGACCACCTTGGAGCAATCTCCAAGGCAAGCAGCAGCCAGGGCTACACCTGCTCCTTTTAACTCCATGTTTTATCACCAAGGACAGACACTGGAGTCAACCTCAGGGCCTACACGTGTCAGCCTCAGGTAGAAGAGCAGAAGCACTGCTCCCAGCCCAGCCCAGCCCAGCCCAGCCGTCTGTCTCTGGTGCCTCCACTGTTGGCAGTGCGCCCATCGCTGCCACCCCGACCAGGGCCGACTGGAGTACAGGGTCTGATTACCTCTAGGGCGTACAAGGCCACGTGGGGATTCTTATCATTAACTTTCTTCTTGATGGAACTCACTGCATATTTTGCCCTGACAGAAAAAAAAGGCATTGGTAAAAGCAAACAGAAGGGGAAAAAAAAAGAATAAAACAGCTTCTAAGACTGAGGAAAAGCCCATTGGCCATCTGGTTCTTGAGACCCCCTAGGCAAACGTCCAGGTAACCATGCACTCCCAAACTGTACAGAAAAAGTCCTTTAACTGTCCTGAGATCTCAAGAGCCATAGCACACAGACCACACAGTACTCCATCGGGGCCTAACATGCTCAGCTTTCATCAGGGCAGGATCTTGGAAGATGAGTGGGCACCAAGCAACCCCAGTCCACAGTGCAACCACCCCCCTGCTCCCGAGGGCGCACTTACTGCGTGTCCCCCTGGCGGATCAGGTCACAGATCTGGAGGATGGACTCCCAGTCAGTCTCCAGAAGAAGCTGGCTGGTCGCTTTGTCTAAGGCAGAAACACACCGTTCAGGGGCTCATCCTGCTGGGTGATCCCCTAGCTGGATCCCCAGCTCAGCAACAGGCAGGAGGAACTGCCCCCTTCCCATTTTAGACGTCTGGACCAAACGGAAAACTACATGACCATCCTCCTGACACCTGACAATAACCATGGAAAGCACTGTCCTTCCTGAAAGACATTGCGGGCTTCTTACACACAAGTGCTGTTCCAAACACTTTACGCAAACTCACTCAACTCTCACACAAACCTTAAGAATTAGGGGCTATTTCCACCCTCTCTGTGGACAAAGAAACTAGGTGAGAAGTGAAGAGAGGTAAAGTCACTAAGCCTGAAATCACACAGCTTGCTGGGGTGGAGCCAGAATTCAACACTAAGCTCCGCTGCCTCATCCCTCAGAGTCCCTGGTTTTCAGAAGCTTAGCCTGTTTAGCTCTCAGCTGTGGCACTGCTGGAGAGACATACAGCAGAGACCCCGGTCCTCTGCCTCAAGTGTTTTGTGGAGTGCAGACAGGGTTGACCTGACGAGTATTCCCCAACGACCACCTCTAGTCTACGTCACTGTGGCCTCAGACACGCAGATGAGCGGCTCAGGGGCTGCTCTCCCAGTTCAGTCAGGACCATGGTCCCTGGAGTGGTGCAGAAGATCAAAAAGGATCTGACAGTGACTTCTGGATTGATCGCTGAAGGGCTGAATCATCTCATGAGCTGAGTTCCTCAACCCAGATAATTCAATGAGCAACGAAGAGGCCTCATCTGAGGTCCCTCCAAAATCGCATTTGAGGAAAAAGGAGGCCAGGTCCAGGCTGACCACTCCACTACCCAGAGCGCCTGTCTCAAACACAGAACAGTTTCCTAAAGGAGAGTGAGCTTGTCCATAAACATTGATTTTCCTTCCTAAATCCTGTGACTTCCAGGAGGTTCAGAAAGATCAGCTATCCACCCCAACAGAGGAAACGCCTTCTTAGCCCCGGCGCTTCTTCCCGGAGCCCAGTGGGGATATACGGCGCGGGTCTGGATCCCTGGGGAAGCAGCCTCCGAAGAGCTGGCAGGTCCCAGGGAAGACACTGATGGCTCCACCCTTGGGGCCCACGTATGGGTCAGAATTCCCAAATCCCACGCCACCTAGGTTTTTGGCGGGGAGAGAGGGTCTACTGAGACTTTACTATTTCACTGAGTCATCCATTCCCGTGACTCAGGACGTGAGGCCCGCTTGGCCAGACGCTGGTAGTTACTTCCCCAAGCTCCTGGCCGGTCTCCTGCACAGACCCTCACTCAATCGGTCGGCGCCAGGCCCTGCGCCCAGGACCGCCGGGCCTTATGTTGCCTGTGCGCCCGCCCAGGGCCCAAGTCGCCCGCTGGTCGCTCGGAAGCACTGGGGGCGGGGGTCTTTCCCACCGGGGAGCGGGGGCAGCGTTACCTAGGAGACGCTCGAAGGTGCCACTGCCGCGCCCCATGGCGACCCGGGACCCCAACCTGACGCCGCGGAGATCCCCACTGCTGGCTGGCGCGCCCCCGACTTCCGCTTCCGCCTGCCTCTCAGGCGCGCGCACGCGCACGTCGCCGGCCAGCCCGCGAGCCGTGAGGAGGCGGATCTTTCCACTCGCCCCAGAGGCTGGGCGCCAATTAGAACGCGCCTACTGAGACGGTTAGTGTCGGGAGCCAATGAGCTGCCCGGCGGCGGAGTCTATCCAATGAGGGCGGAGCTGGGGGTGGGCCTTGCGTGGCTCTCGGCGCTAAGGCTGTGGAGTGAAGAGGGAAGAGGGATGTGTCTCCTCCTGGGGGCCACGGGGGTGGGGAAGTCGCTGTTGGTGAAACGTCTGCAGACTATCCTTCCGCGCCGGGCAGTGGGTGTAGGGGGTCTAGAGGGGCGTGGGGATCCGAAGGGCGCTGGTGGCGAGCGGGGCGGGGTGCGTCGGGGGCCCTCGGGCTGGGGGCGGGGTCCGGCCGGCGCGCCCTCCTTGGCCCCACTCTAGAGTCCTTGACTGCCTCGCACAGTTGAGTTCCCGGGATGGGAAGGGCGACCTGGGCGATCCGCCCCCGACGCGGCCCACGGTGGCGTCCTGAAGGTTTAGGAGAAGTGGGTCCCCTTGAGATTAGCAGAGCTTTGAGTTCCTTTAAATGGAAGCAGCGGTCTGACTGGTGGGTGTGTTCAAGACACCTTTCCGGAGGTGGTGGGTGTCACCCCGGGGAGCCTGGCTCCGCCGGGACAGAATTCGCAGGGCATCCGGAGCCGCCTGCCCCTCACCACTGGGTCAGATTGAGTTTGCTGCTCCTCGCACAGGGCGAATCCCTTTGGTGGGTGTCACAGCCAGCCCTGTGGGTCCTGCACCCCAGGGAGCATCTTTAGACCTCCTCCCTTGTTGGTTCTGCCTTAAAGCCTAAACACTTAAGACCTATGTTAGTGGTTAGGTCGCAGTGTAAAGGGCTGGGCACATTGCTCTCCAGGAGTTGCCAGTGGGAAAGCGCTTGTGGTGGTCTCTACATCCCGGTTTTTTCCACAGGTGGGTACCAATTTAACGGACATTGTGGCTCATAAAAAGATCACCATCCGAGAGCTGGGGGGCTGCATGGGCCCAATCTGGTCCAGTTACTATGGAAACTGTCATTCTCTCCTGGTAGGTCCTAGTCTTTTGCCCTTCCTTTGGGGAAGAAAGTCTCCATTTCGGTGTTTAGTCCCCAGTTTCACTTTGTGTGGGATAGAATTTGGGTTCCCAGCCAGCTATGCTAGTCAAGGAAACATGGTCCAGGCCAGAATTGCTTCCTTCTGGGCCTCCAGCTGCTCCCTAATGCTGCTGCTCCCAGGCAAATGTGAAAGCTCACTGAAGGGTTGCTGAAGACAGTATTTCTTCTCTGCAGATAACTGTGTCATCCACTCACTGTCTTATTGTTCTGGGTGTGTTTGTATGTTTTATGTTTTAATTATGTATGGCCTGGTTCATCCCATCCTGGCAAGATCTATGCCCCAAATTCTGGGACACTTCCTTGTAAAAGTAATGGCTACACAAGTAGAGCAACTTCCGTGTAGGTGGAAACAAATAACTGGTGATTCTTGCATAGTTCACTCCCCTCTGCTTTTCTGAAGCCTTCCTTGCTCTTCCTGAGCCAGGCTTGTGATGTGAATAGAGATTTGGCAAGGATGGTATTTCATCCCAGGGGGGCCCTAATCTCCATTTACTTCTTTCCAGTTCATGGTGGATGCCTCTAACCCCACCCAGCTCTCGGCATCCTGTGTGCAGCTCCTGGGTCTCCTATCGGCAGAAGAACTTGCAAAAGCATCAGTTCTGATTCTCTTCAATAAAATGTATGTGTCTGTGAGGTGAGCGGGAGTGCAGGTGTGCCCCAAGGCGGGGCTCCTGTAAAGGGTAACCAAGAGGGTGGCTCGCTGGGGGGTGGGAGGGGCACAGTGATGGCTAGGGTGGGCTTCTGGCAGCCCACTCTGATACGTGCTGCTTTCACTCCAGTGACCTGCCCTGTTACATGACCATAGAAGAGATGAAGTCGTTAATCAGGCTCCCGGACCTCATTGCTTGCGCCAAGCAGAACATCACCACCTTAGAAATCAGTGCCTGGAAAGGCACTGGCTTGTCAGACGTGCTGCGCTGGCTCCAGGACACCCACAGAACCAATGGTTGACTGCAGGGTGGAGAAGCATGGCTGGCCTGCTCTGTGACAAGAAGGCAGAGGCGATACTGCTTGGCCATCGGCCGTCTGTTGCTTTTTATAAAAGCAGGCTAAGCCGTGGAAGACGGGGTTCTGTGCTGAGTTGCAGTAATGGATAAACTGTCACCCAGGTTACAGAAACTCCTGAGATCTGCCTTCTGGCTCCAGGGTTGGGAGAGGAGGACAGACCTGCCAGGTGGCTTGTGTCCTGTACCATCCTGGGATGGTTTTAGGGGAATTGTTCCCCTCTCCCCAGGAGATCTGCTCTCCAGCCTGTAAAGTTTCTGGTACCCTAACGGTGGGATACCCCACAGACAGCGTCAGGTACATGAGTCAGCGTGGTAGGAAAAACCAGGCTTTGGGTTAGAAACAGTAAACCTTTACTACCCAGAGGTGCCTCAGTGGTCAGGGATCCCACAGGTAGGCCAGGGTGGAGAGGGCTCTCATGGAGTATGGGAGGTGCTGGTGAGCTTGTGGCCAGACCCTCAGGCCACAGTTCCCCCATGGCCCACTGTGTTCTCAGCTAAGAGAGCTTGCAGGAAACACCTACATCTATTGCTGGTGCATTTGTGTCCTAGGGCCCCTGTAATGAATCACCATAAACGGTGGCTTGTAGCAACATAAACTTAAGAGTCATAGGACTGGAAGCCAGAAGTCTGAAACTGAGGTATCGGCAGGGGTGTTCCTTTTGGAGACTCCAAGGGAGAATCCATTCCTTGCTGTGGTGGCTGCATGGTGTCCTTGGCTTGTGGCTTGCAGGACTTGAATCCTTGACTCTTGTCTTTGTTTTTTTTTTTTTTTTGGTTGTGCTGGGTCTTTGTTGCTGCCTGAGGGCTTTCTCTAGTTGCAAAGAGCTGGGGCTACTCTGCCTTGCAGCACATGGGCTTCTTGTTGCGGTGGGTTCTCTTGTTGCGGGCTTCCCTGGTGGCTGAGACTAAAGAATCTGCCTGTAATAGAGGAGACTCAGCCTCAACCCCTGAGTTGGGAAGATCCCCTGGAGAAGGGAATGGCAACCCACTCCAGTATTCTTCCCTAGAGAATTCCATGGACAGAGGAGCCTGGGGGCTACAGTGCATCGGGTCTGAAGAGTTGGACACGACTGAGTGACTAATACTTTGACTTTTCTCTTGTTGCGGAGCACGGGGTCTAGGGTGCAGGTTTCCAGGGCGTAGTTGTTGCACTGAGGCTTAGTTGCTCCACAGCATATGGCATCTTCCCAGACCAGGGATTGAATCCGTGTTCCCCACATAGGCAGGCAGAGTCTTACTCACTGTACCACCAGGGACATTCTCTGCCTCTGTCTTCACATGATCTTTTCTTCTTATGAGGATGAAACAGTGGTAAAGAATCAGACTGCCAGTGCAGGAATTGCAAGAGACATAGGTTTGATCCCTGGATCAGGACGACCTCTGGAGTAGGAAATGGCAACCCACTCCAGTATTGTTGCCTGGAATAGTCTAGGACAGAGGAGCCTGGCAAGCTACAGCTCATGGGGTCGCAAAGAGTTGACACAATTGAGCAGCTGAGCACAAACAAGGGCCCACTTTAATCCAGATTGAGTTCATCTCAAAATCCAGTCACATGTACAGATTGTTTTTCCAAATCAGGTCCTCTTTGTAGGTTCTGGAGGTTACAACTTTTGGGCATAGCTTTGGGGCCGCTATTAAACCGGCTGCAGTCTGGTAAGAAATCCTCTGCTTCTGAGTGTGGTTGTGTTTCCTATAATACCTTCCTCTGTCGCAGCTGGTGGTCTAGCGCACTAGGTTCCCAGGGCCTTTGGAAGGCCTGCATGGCCTTCTCTAGCCTTGTGGGGACCCCGGGCCCCAACACCCTGGGGTTTCTCTAGGGCAAGAACAGTTCACACTGGCCTGCCTTGGCCACCCCTGTGGTTGTGCTTTGGCCTCACCCACTCTGATCCCAGGGCCAGATGTCCAGGCCCAGAGGGGCCAGGCAGGGGCCTCAGTACACACTCCAGGAGAGAGGGCTGAGGGGTCTGGGCTCCAAGTTGACCTACATCCTCAGCCTGCTTGTTTCCCCAGTTGCTCTGACAACAACTCTCAGATGGAGTAAATACGCTCTGAGAAGAGGCCCTGGGGTTGGGCAAGCCATCCTGAAGAATCTTCCTGAGACCTGGAGGAGAGAATAGCTGGTTTTTGGAGGGAGCCGCTGGCTGGCTGGGTCAGTAAGGCCGTCGAAGAGTGCTTTGCAGTGTTTGTAATGCCTGAACATAGCTGCGGTAGAGGTTTGGAGCCCCACTGGGGACCATCTGTGACTGTGACCCAGGAAGGCATGCTGGCCGCCCAGAACCCATCTTCCCTTCTGGGATGGAGCAAGGTTCTGAGCTGTTCTGCTGTCTGGAACCTGAGAATCTGGTGGGCTGGTCGTTCTCCCTGGAGAATGTGCCACCTGTTCACACTCCCCACTCGCCCAGATTGCAGAGTGAGCTTCTGAATGCTGCGGTCCCACTAGGCTCCCCCCCCCCGCCACAAGGTTGGCCATCAGAGGATCCCATCCATTCTGTGTTCTCCCCACTCTGCTTTCTGAGAATCACCTGCAGAACTCGTCGACACAATGGACCCTGGACCCCCAGAGTCCATGTGGATGCCACAGGGCTCCCTGAAGTCAGTACTGAGTTCTCAAAAGTGCT
>SJXQ01006550.1:346709-423895 GCA_006408695.1 Aepyceros melampus
CTACACAAGCCCCGCAGCCATGGCACCCAGAGCCACTGTTAGCCCACCCACCGACCCCGACACAACTGCTTCCAGAAAAGCTACCTTGGAGCAGCTCCTTCTCTAGCCTCTCTGCTGCCTTCTCCTCCTTCCTCTGCCGGGCCTTGTCCAATCGCCGCTTCTGGAACCTAGGAAGAGAGCACAGTGCTGCTCTTACTCCTAAACCCTTGGGTCATTGGACTCGGGAAGAGGCAGAGGTCACCCCTGCTCATGAGGGATGCTCCACGGCAGACCCCAGGGGGCTGCCTCCAAACCCCACGATCCACATAGAGCACTCCTGAACCCAGCAGACCCTCCCAAAGTTCTAAGTCAAGGGTCCTCAGCATCAGTAGCCCTGGAGCCATGTGACAATGTCTAGAGATGTCCTGGGCTGTTACAATGTGTGTGTGTGTGGGGTGCTCCTGGCACCTCATGGGTGGAGGCCAGGTATGCTGCTCACTGTCCTACGGGGCATGGAACAGCCCCCACCCCAGAGAATCACCTGCCCCAAGTGTCAACCGTGCTGCTGGGTCTCAAGGGCCCTGCACAGTAGCATGTGTGATGTGGCTCCTTACTGTTACTGGAATCAGCGTCCAATGAGTGCTGGAGTCACTGTGGCTTTTACTGGTACCTGGGACAGGTTTTATGTAATGTAATTTTCATTGGCTAACATGAGTACGTGAACTATAAGTGGACATGGAGAAACTCCACAAAGCTGAAAACAATCAAACTTTTACAGCTTTAGGGAAATTTCTTCTTTTCTTTCTTTTTAAATTAAGGCCACGCCATGTGGCATGCAGGATCTCAGTTCCCCCAAGCAGGGATGGAACTCATGCCCCTTGCAGTGGCAGCACTGGGCTGCCCAGGCAGTCACTGCTTTCAGAGAAATTTCTGATGAAAGTCTGGCTTGGTTCATGACGAAAGTTTCAGTAGAGGCAGAAACACATCTCAAAAAGCATTTGTTTGCTAAAACCACTGCCCTAGCTCCCACCCACAGGCTCAAGAAGGTAGCACATAGCTTATGTCCTAGACATCTCCAGGGCTGAGAGTAGGGATGGGCAGCTGGTGGCAGGCTTCCTCCTGGTGCCAGCATCTCCACTAGGAAGCTGAGTCTGAGAGGTCACAGAACTTGTCCAAATGACACAGCTACAGGCTCTCAAATCTTTTGGGGGCTGGAAAGGTCAATCCTGGAAACTGACTTCTGTGGGGCAGGCACAATCCACCTGGTGGCTTGCAAGCACTCCTGGGAAGGAGCCTCACCATTTTTCTACTTCCCTATAACGACTGGCCTGGAGGGGACAGCTAGCCCTCGCTTGGCTCCTGGATCCCTTGATGCTTTCCACAGAGAGGCACAGACAAAGCTAGGCCTTCAGAGTTCTGTGGGTTCAGAGCCTCCCAGGTCAAGAGGCTGAGGTGCAGAGAAAAACAGCGACTGACAACAGGTCCTGCTTGCTCTGAATCACAGGGTGGGGAGGGTGACCCTTGGCAACGAGAGGCTGTCAATGTAGAAGACATTCGAGGAACCCCACAGCCTTGCCTCCCAGCCCCTCCAGCCCCCACTCACGCTTTCTTCCGCTCTGACTTCTCCTTCTTGGGAGCAGCCTGCACCTCGGGCTGCCGGTTGGCCTGGTCTTGCTGAGGAACAGCACGTGCTGGGCCTCCTGTTCCATGCGCCGGACATAGGCCCTGTCGGACTCCCACTTCCTCTGCTTGAACTTGGGTATGGCAATGTCTGGTTCCACTCCCTTTGCTTCCTTCTCCAATGTCTTACTGAAAGCTGCCTGGGCTGAGGACAAAGGGAGACCTCAGAGAGGAGAGTGATGAAGGCAAGGGGGTGGACTGGGTGGTGCTGGGCTGGTCACCCATCTTCATCTCCCCTCCCCAAGCTGCAGAAAGGGAAGAGCAGACTCACATGGGAACTAAACAATCTCTAAGATGCCAGCTGGGGGCACCCTCGGGTGGCATCCCCAAAGCTCACTGGCACACATCAAAGACATCCTCTGCAGCTCAGCTGAAAAAAGTGACGAGACCTTAAGTATCCATCACTAGGTGACCAGCTGAATGAATCCCTTTATGTTCATCCAGAGGTGTCACTGCACAACTGCTGAGGAGAGCTTCATGGAGTTATGGGAAAAGGCATCGCAAGATCTACAAAATCCACTGGAAGGGAAAACCCAGGACATCAAACAATAAACAGAATGAAAGTATAGCTTTTACTAATTTGTGAAATGTGAAATATGTATAAGACTAACATGTGAATAACTAAAATAGGCATAACATTTCCCCTGGGAAGGTAAAAAGATGAACAGTGGTTTCTTTTAGGGGGAGGGAACAGGATTCAAAGACGCCTCACCTCATACCTTTCAGAACTGATTTCACCATATACGTAAGTTTATATTTTTTAAAATAATTTAACCCCCTAAAAGTGCTGACTCTATAGGGCATGGTTCAGAATGTGCCATCATTCATCTGGGTCAGTGACCTCCTCTACCCCTCTGCTTCCTCAATTCTTTACTTCACCATTGATTTGGCAGCCATCTAACCCCCAATAAAAAGACTAAGGTTTACGAAGAAATGACAAAATAGCATTGCTGCAAAATCTGTGTCATGTTTAGGAACACATACACCCATATGTGTACATGAAACACAAACATCTGGACCCAATTCCCCCAGCATTCAGGGAGAGGCTGACATGTGGGCACCCTACCTGGCCTTGGGGAAATGGGCGGGGTGGGGGTATGTGGAAATGAGCTTCCTAGAGGGTCTGATCAACTCCCTCCATAACCTCTGGAAATCATCCACTTCTCTCCACCATGACTTCTGCACTCTGGTCCAAGGAACCATCATCATAGTAAGGCTGGCCTCCAGTGTCCTCTCATCCCCTCAATCCTTACATAGCAACCTTTTTCTTCAAGTAAAGCTGAACCGACTGTCCACTCTGATTTATCTCCACTACTCCTAGAGGGCAGTGGTAGAAATCAACACTTCCATCTTAGCCCATGAGGCCCCAGGGGCTCCTTTTTGGAGCCTCACCTGAAACCACCTTATCATCTGCTGCCACTCGCCGCTCTGGCCCTGGTGACACCAGCCTTCAGTCAGCCTTCCACATGCTCCTGCACCGTCTGAACTGCCCGGGCCTGGCAGATTTCTTTTGCCTGAAACGCCACTGAATACTTGTGCAATTAAGTGGATTCAAACACACAAGGCTTTATGGCCACCCAGCATAGGCCTGCAGTTACCCTCTTTCTTCCTCTTCTTGTTACTGATAGGATTTTTCATCTCTTGCCGGCTCCTCATAATCTCTCGCAGCCTGAAAGGAATTTCCTGTTCATCCTGGTTCTTGGGCTTGCAATTCACTTTCTTCTTTTCTTTGCTGTGAAGGAGAACATGGGGGTGAGACAGGTCTCAAGTGGAGCATAAACAGAATCAGAGAAACCGAAGCTCAGCCTGGAGAAAGAAATTTCGCAGGCTAACCTGGCCGCTGTCATGCGTGCCGCTCAAGGGAGCACGACCTCGTCCTAGCCTGCCGGAGACTGTCCCTGGACCTCCCAGGACCCTGCGTGGAAGGACCTGACTTCGTCCAGGATGACAAGACGGCGCCCGGAAGGTGACATGTGCCACACCGGAGACTCCGTCACGCCTCTGCCGACCCAGCTGACCCTCCGGGACGCCCATACCCGGACCCGGCAGCGAGCTGTGCCCGGCATGCGGAAGGGTGCCGAGGTGTCTTCAGGGCAGTGAGATCCGCACCCACCTGCGCGGTCCTGGCCGTGGCGCCGAGCGCTGCTTCCCCAACTCTTGCTGCCTCCGGCCCTGCGGTCGCCCTGGTCTCCCAAACCCCGCCGTTCCCGCCGGCACCGCCGCCGCGGCTCCGCGCCGGAGTCCAGCCATCTCTGCAAGCACGGTATTCACAGGAACAGGCACTTCCGCACTCCCGCGCGGTCCCGCCCTACGCCCGCCACTTCCGCTTCCTGCGCCCATCAGCGCAGTTATACTCCCTGACGGGTCGGGATTGGCCAGGGCGGCCGCCTTTCAAAGGCCGCCTGCAGCGCCTGCGCACTAAGCCAGGCCGCGGGCAATGCTGCTGAGGAGGGTAACTGGGGGAGGCCGGGCGGTGATTGCCGCTACCCTGGGCAGGGCAAGTACAAGTGGGGACGGGGACGGGATATGTTCGGGAGGCTGGGCCCCATAGGGGCCGAGGAGCCCCGCTCTTCCGGCCGCTGATCAGACCTCGGGGTAGTGCCGATGGGTTCTGCGCTCGTTCTCCCCCGTCCAGTACCTGTTGAACAGCTGCTGTGTGCAAGGCCTTTGGGGAAACCTCAGTGAATAGGAGCTGATGCTCCTTGCTGGAGAAATTAGAGAAATAAAGTTTGGGCCCTTGTTCAGTGCCCTGGAGACAGAGCAAGGGACCAGGGTGGGGGCTCCAGGTGAGGAGAAGGCTGCGCCCTGGACCTTGCTTGGGCTTCTCCTGTGACAGAAGGAAGAGGGATGAGGGGGTGATGCGATTAGTCAGGATGGTCACGGGAGGGGAATGTGGGAGTACTGGTTGGAGAGGGAGAGGTGGCTGTTTGGCCTGGAGCTGACAAGCCTCCCCCTCTGCCACAGTCCTGACCACCAGGCAAAGGCATCTTAGTTGGAGGTACAGTCTCTCCACTCGTCATCTGCCGGAGTGCCTGCTGAGTGCCAGGCCTTAAACCAGCCTCTCTCATGAACTTATGGGTCATCCTCGTCCTAAGCGTCAGGTCCATTTTACAAATGGAAAACTGAGTCTAAAGACGAAGTAACTTGTCTAAGGTCATGCAGCAATTAAGGAAGCTGAGAAGGATATGGAGTCCCCTGCCAGTGACAGGAAGCCAAAGTTTGCCCAGAGCAGGAGGTGGGCGGGGCCTTACCAGCTTCCTAGAGACTCACTTGCTTATCTGCATCCTTAGGGGCCGCTGTCCAGCTGGGACTGGTGCCAAAAGCTTCCTGGAGGCAGCAGCCTTCTTCGCAGGATCCAAGTCCGTGAAGCCCACAAAGAGTTTGGGAAGAACCATGTGGAAGTGGGGTCCCAAGCAGGTGCAGCGGGCACCGGGCAGCCCAAGTCCTCCCTGCCGGGTGAGGGCCCCTCAGGACCCCTGTACCCACTACCACCTGAGCTCCAGCCGCCCACCAACTGCTGCATGAGCGGCTGCCCCAACTGTGTGTGGGTGGAGTACGCAGATGCGCTGCTGCAGCACTGCCAGGATGGCGGAGAGCGGGCCCTGGCCGCCCTGGAGGAGCACGTGACTGATGAGAACCTCAAGGCCTTCCTCCGGATGGAGATCCAGCTCCGCGTTAGGAGAGGAGGCTGAGCCACCTGGCCAGACACCCTCACCCCGACACACTCCTCAGGATCCCGCACTGCCACCTTTATCCACGGCCTGTTTGTGCAGCTGGTGTCAGCAGGAGTAGGAAGAGTTGTTTATTGACTTTGCCTCAGAATAAATGCGTTCTCTGTGGTGGTTAGACAGCAGGCTTTTGTGTCATCATCTGTAGGCTTATGTCATATTATCATATGTCCACAGGGCACCTGCAGCCTTCACAAATCTGTGAAGGTGAAAATAAACCTGTTTCCTTGACTATTCAAGGGACAATAACCCCAGGGGCCCCCTCCATGTCCCAGCATGCCAGAAGTCTCACCCACAGGTCAGCTCTGGTCAGCCACTGTCAGTGGTGCGGCAGAGGGAGGACCATCCGGCCTGTGAGGTGGCCATTAGCAAAGCACTGTTGGACACAAATGCCCACAGATGGCCTGGGAAGCGTCCCATCCATCCAACTGCAGACTTCCAAGCTCTGATACCAGTGGCCTGGGTGGACAGGGTTAAATGAATTTATGCCTATTTTATCTCCTCATTTAAAAGAAAAGCTAGGGTTGTGATCTGATGTCACGAAGGAGTTGAGCTGATAAAACAGGCCTTCCCAGGTAGAGGGCTTCAGTGTAAAGCCAGCATTTTCCACAAAGGCAGATCTGTGGACAAAAGAAACGACACAGCCACAAGACGTGCTGATGCCTGAGGATACGCCCAGTAGTGCCAGTTGTCTTGGCCGGCTAATGATGTCATCCAGAATCAGTTGTGGTTTTTTCAGAGAAACATGATAGTAGTAATACAGGTTTGTTACACTTTAGTCAAAGAGCATCTACTTGAATCATGTCCTACAGATTTGAAAATGGCCCAGGAAGAGGTTTCCCTGGAGACAAAAGCACAACAGACCTTAGTGGGCCTGAGGCCCCAAAGGGGTCTACAACATAGAGATAGTTAATCTCAGAGATTTAGGAAGAAGTTTACTGTATTTTTCTCAATAAAACATATTTATGGAAAAAAAAAAGATTTTCAATGTGTATATGAACCTGGGGTTGATCTTTGTGAAGTCCCAGGAGGAGGAAGCTAGGGGAAGGGGAGAGATGTAGAAAATGCACCACGTGGTGGGAACAGCAGGTGCAAAGGCCCTTGGGTGGAAGCAGTTCTTAGAACACACAGCAAGAGAGGGATGAGAGGTGAGGCCACCAAAGTGAATCAGGACCAGGCTACCTGGCTTTGGGGGCCAGAAAGGGGTTCCTCAGCAGTCAGGACTGAAAGCAGAGAGAGGCCTGAGACGGCAGCCAGTGCCATGTCATCTTTGCTTCAGGGACTTCCTGGTGGTTCAGGGGTTAAGACTCTGTACTTCCAATGCAGGAGGCCTGGGTTCAACCCAGGATCTGGGAACTAAATCCCACGTGCCCAGCTAAGAGTTCCAATGCTGCAACTTCAGATCTCGCATGCCACAACTAGGACCCAGCATAGCAGATAAATATTTTTTAAAAAACAAGCAGCTCCAGGAGAGGCTGGTTGTTCATGATCATACATCCCTTGCCTGCCCTGACCCTGTCCCCAGCTTGTCCTTCCCTTGACCGCACCTGAGCCCCTTCCCCCTTCTCGGGGGAGTCCTCAGTAGCCAACCCCACAATCTCATTAGTGTGGTGTCAGGCACAGTCCTAATCAGCTTACCCAGCTGCAAGATAAATGCCCAGCCGGCACCCTGCTGAGGGAGGCCTGCTGCTCACACCCATGGTCCCCTGAGACCTGCTTCCCCGGAACCTGGTGAGTAGCGACCTTCCCAGGTTGCCTTTCCTGGTGGCCACTTACCCAAGGGTGTTAGTGGGTATCTGCCCAGAGGGTGGGGAGCTGGTGGGCTTTTCACCACCGTCCTGAGGTCTGGGTCTATGGGAGGCCACCCACTGCCCTGTTCAGAGAGGATGCCCAGCCTATCACGTCCTCGGCTCCCCGTGTCAGACGGTGGTGCAGGCTGTCCCCCAGGCTAGCATTGGTCTCGGAGCCTCAGGCCACACACACTCAACCAACCTAAATGGGCACAAGCCACAGGCCAGGCTGGAGCCAGGGCAGCTCAGGCAGCGGTTTCCATGGGATAGCATCTGATAGTTGGAGCTCCATCAGGTCTAAGAACTGCCCACACCAGGCCCATGGCCTGGGACTGGGGAAAGGGTCTGGCTGGGCCTACAGTGCCTGCCTGGGCCGTGAGGAGTGGGTATTATGGGGTTTGAGCCGCCAGGGCCACCAGACCTGCTGCTGTCCACCTTGGACCCAGTGTAGATCCGGCCCCTGATTCCCGGTTCCTCTCAGGCTGATGCTGGTCCCAGCACAGAGGCCAAAACTTAGGGAGGGGAGGTCCACAGCGGGGGCCATCCAACCCTAGGTGCCCTGGTACTCATGGCCAGGCCTTCCTCACTGGTCTTGATAGAACCACTGTCCTTGCCTCCCAACTGGTCTCAGCCCTTAAACTCTAGCAGGCAGTGGGCAGTGGCCCCAGACAGAAGTCAGGCATTGCAGCCCACAAATGGGGGACAAGAAAAGGGGCCCCAAGAGGTGATGCCTGGGGCATCCAGTGCCAGGGTAGCTACGGCTCCTGGCTGTGTCACGTACTTAGCCCCAGAACCTTCTGGGCTCACAATGTTTCCTGAGAGATTAGAGTCTCCCTCTGGTGCTAATAGGCTTAAAGGAAGGTGAGCTTCCCCTGGCCAAGGTCACCAGGGCTTAGGGCATCCAGGGGGAAGCTCTGGGGGAGAGGAGGAAGGGAGGCCACTCCATGCAGTGTATTCAAAGACACCAGCAGGTGATGCTGGCACCTAGCGAGTGGTGGCAGGTGGAGGGGTTGTGTTTACCAGGAGAGGGAAGACGCTGCTGGAACCAAGGCTACACAGCCCGGTTGGGGGTTTCATTGTGACACAGGCCCCTCCCTTGCCCTCTCATTTCTCAGGCTACTTTTAGGCGCCATTGGGTGCCCAACATGCCACCATAAATGAGGCTGAGTGTTCCACCCTAGAGATTGGGATGGAGAATGCAGAAGGAGGAAGCCGTAAGGAGGGTGACCCTGGGGACCACCCAGCACTCTCACCCCCTTCCCAGTCCTCATTTGGGCCCCAGGTGCAGTTGGCAGAGGATCCCGGGTCAGGGGACTGCCATCCAAGTCCTCCTGGGGACCGGTGGGTCTCATATTGCAGTTTCCTCTGCTCCAGGGAGCTGAGACCTGCGAGGAGGGTCGGAAGCAGGAGGGCCCAGAGCGTGAGGCAGTCCAGAAGCTGAAGGTCGCTGCAGGATCTCTGCCAACCTGGCCATGAGCCTGGAGCCACCCAAGGCCGAATTCCGGTCGGCCACTAGGGTGATGGGGGGACCTGTCACTCCCAGGAAAGGGCCCCCGAAATTTAAGCAGCGGCAAACCAGGCAGTTCAAGAGCAAGCCTCCCAAGAAAGGTGTCCAAGGGTAAGCAGAGCTGTGGGAGGGGTGGCTCTGAGAGGAGGGTGGAGGGCCCACCATCGCCATCACCCAGACACTCAACCAGCACCCCACTAACTGATGTGCATCTCCGCACACGCAGCCCTGTCTGTACATACCCAGGACACACTCAGACACAACACGTTCCCAGGAACCTGCACTCAAGTGCACGCACACCCCCCCGACCCCTCCTCTCTTCCTGGCCACCAGCCCTAACTGCTCTGTCCTTGCAGGTTTGGTGATGACATCCCCGGAATGGAAGGCCTGGGAACAGGTATGATAACCACAAGTGTCCACCCAGGTCCCCCTGCTTGCCCTCCAGCCAGAGTGCCTGGGGCCCAGCCCCCCACCCCAGGCAGAGGGCACCTCCCCCTAGCTGTGCTTCATTCCCTTTCCCAACTGCAAGCTTCAGACACCACCTGAGTGGGGTCGTTCATTCAGTGGGTGCTTGGAGGGGCTGGGAGGAACAAAGCTCTCGCTGTCCCCACCCCAACCCCCCATCACCAGCAGCAAGGCCCACCTTCTGCCCCGCCTCCTCCAGGCCTGCTGCACCCACCCTCTTCCTGGGTAAGGCACCCATTCGATACCCCCTAAAGATGGTGTGTCCTGAGAGGAGGGCTCTACGCCCAAGGACCTTGTACTCTCACCACTGGGGTGTGGACAACAGGGCCCAGAGGGCATGGCGGCACCGAGGGCCATGGGACCCTCAACCTACTGCCCCCTTGTCCTGCAGACATCACCGTCATCTGCCCGTGGGAGGCCTTCAACCACCTGGAGCTGCACGAGCTGGCCCAGTACGGCATCATTAGCTCTGGACCCCCGCCCTCGGCCCCTCTACTCTGCTGCCCGCCCTGACCCCCTGCTCAAGATTCCTGTGAGAAGACCTGTGCCCCTGGGAGGTCCAGAGTGTCTGGATTGTGTCTGGAGACCCTCACAGGGCGGCAGCCTCTAGCCTCCTGGACGCTAGTTACCAGGAGCCCACCACCTCCCTTCAGGACACCCTCTCGGGGCAGCCAGGCCCTGCTTAACTTCCAGAAACATTGGTCCACAGGCCCTCTCCTCCCCAGGCTGGAAAGCTAGGGCAGGCCTCCCAGTGGTGTCTGCCACACCTCGCCTCCTGGCCTGCCTGTCTGGGGGTGAGGATGGGCTCCCCTCACTAGCCTTTCCCAGCTGAGGCGGTTGAGCCAGCAGGTGGATGGCAGGAGTCCTGCAGGTGTCAGACAATGAGAACCCCCTGGACCAGTCACACCAGTAGGAAGCTTGTCCTTTCCAACGTGGCCCATGCTCTCTGTCCTGTTTCAAATAAAGTTAGCCATGCTTCCCACCACTTGTCTGGGGTGTGCTGTCAGTAGGGACAGCGCCCGAGGGTAGGGTCTGTTCAGTAGGAGTGGATGGCGCAGGCGCAGGTGGCAGGGATGGTGGGGCCTCGGCTAGGCTGAGGGGAGGAAACACGTCGGGTGCTGAGAAGGCTCCTGAAGGCTGGATCGGGGCAAGGCAGGCAGCCTCACGTACTGCAGGGACGGGAGCTCGGGTCAGGGGGAGAGAAAGCCTGTTTGCTCCCCACAGGTGAGGAGACAGGTGCAGGGAAACTGGGCCCCCCTGCCCACATCTAGTGTCCACTAAAGCCGGACATATGCCCACCAGCAACTCTGCAACCCCACTCCTGACCCCACAGCAGGGCACACTGTCATACATACACACAGACCTGCACGAAACTGTCCCTACTAGCAGTCACCTTCTGGAAACTGCCCAAGTGCATGTCCACATGGATGTGGGGCTCTGTTCACACAGCAGAGTGACTGGACAGTGACTCTTGAGAAGGGCGCCCGTGATCCCGTCTATGCAAAGGTCAGAAAAAGCCATGCGAACCTGAAGGTAACAAAGTTCCAACAGGGGTGACCTTGGGGAGGGGACAAAGAACTCTGCTGGGGCTGGCGCTAGACCTGGTAGTGGCAGGGGGTGCAGAGGAGTGTCGGCGAATAAGAAGCCTCACGTTGCCCACTTAAGGTTGGTGCAATTTACTGTATGAGTGATACATCGCAATAAAACTTACACTCTGCTCAAAACAAAAAAAGACTCTGGAGGGAGAGGCCTGAGCCTCAACGGACAGGAAAGGGAGAGATGACCCCAGAGGAGGGCAGGTGCCAGGCTATGGTGAAGACTTGGGGCCTCATAGGCTGGGCTTGGAGGTGGGACTTGGAGGCGGTTGGAAGTGGAGGTCAGAGGTGAAAATTGGGAGTAAGGGTCAAGGTGAAATTCAGAGCTGGGGGCTTGGCAGCAGGATTTCATCCAGTTCTCGCCCCCCGCTCTCCCTGCTGGCCAGGTGGCTTTGCCTGGCACCCTCTGTGGGAGGCAGATGCTGGCCAGGCCGTCGTCGAGGTCAGCTTACCTTTGGAACAGCAGTGTTTGCAAGCAAGCAGGCAGTGTGAGGGAAAGGGAACCCTGGTAAGCTGGAAGTCAGTAGGCGGAGGTGGCCTGGGGGTTCAAGGCGTGTGTCCCTAAGCACCCAGACAGGTTACTCTGACAACTGCGCTGGGAGGGGAGGGGAGGCCTGCAGCCCCAGACCGCATCCTTGTATCCTGGTCTTTCGTCCCCCCAGCTGGTCAGCCTGGGACCAGTTTGGCAGAGGGCAGGGCACCGGGTCTGGGGTTCCTATGCACAGGCCCCTACTCCCTGCTGCCCCCTTGTGGACAGTCAGGGCCCTCACCAGCTGGATGGCCAGCAGGAGCTCCACCCCCTGGACCAGCACAACCGCGATGGCATAGCAACCCACAGTCCGGATGTTACTGCGCAGCCACCGGAGAAGCGGGGGGCCGCAGCCCTCCAAATGCACCACCCTCTGGGCCGCGTCTCGTCCAGGCCCAGGGCCCCGAAGCCGCACTGGTCATTGATAGAGTCTCTGCCTTCCCAGGGGTCAATGCAGCAGGAGGCAGGAAGGCTGCAGGCCTGGACCCCAGGGGAGCTGCAGTTAAAGTACCTGCAAGGGCGCACATTGTCAGTCTGGAGGGCAAGTCCCCTGGTCTGGGACCCCAGTGTGAACTGTCTCTTTGTGGTTGCTTAGTCGCTAAAGTTGTGCTCGACTCTTTTGCAATCCCACAGACTGTAGCCCGCCAGGCTCCTCAGTCCATGGGATTCTCCAGGCAAGAATACTGGAGTGGGTAGCCATTTCTTTCTCCAGGGGATCTTCCCTACCCAGGGACTGAACTCATGTCTCCTGCATTGGCAGGCAGATTCTTTACCACTGAGCTTCCCACAACGTCTCCTACCCACCTCCAAACTTCCATGGCCACACGCATGCATAGGCACGTAGGCATGCATGTGTGTATGCATGCAAGCACAGAGGCATGAATACACACACATACACACACAGCATGAGTCCACACTGGCATGCGTGTATAGAGGCACACACATCACACCTGTGCATGCACGCACGCGCACACACACAATATCCAGTTCTCTATAATTCATCCCGCACCAGGCAGGCCTCTGCATGTGCTTCCTGGCTAGAAGGCGCACATTGCACAAGACAGATGGAGGGAGGCCAGCGTTTGATGGGGCTGGAAGGAAGACGGCCTCGCCCCACAGATGCTGCTGAGTTGGTCTGAGCAGCAGGGTTGGAGCCGGAGAAGGTGGGTTGAGGACTGGCAGAGGCTTCTGTAGGGGTCAGTGGGTTGTGGTGGGGGCGTGAGGGGCCACACTGGACAGCAACAAGGGACAGGAGGCTTGGGAGGAGCTCATGGGGCCTGGAGAGAATGTCGCTCTTATCTCCTGCTTCAGGCGGCCCTCAGGCGCCCCTGGCTTTGATTAGACATCTAGTCAAAGCGTCCAGGGCCCTGTGAGCTGGAGGCTCATCCCTCACTGCTCCCGCCCCAACAGGCACAGTCTCATCTCCTCGAAGAGTGGGCGGGGGCTTGGAAACTGGTAGGTTGGGTGAACATAACAACATCAGAAAGGGCTGCCACCAACCCAAAGCCACACATGGCCACCCAGTGAGAACAAGACTTGCGAGTGCTTCTAGGGCGCCTGGTACGTGGAAGGAAGGGCTCAGCACGTCTCAGGGAGGCTCGGGTAAGTGGCTGGTTTTCAAGAGTCTCCATGTGACTCTAAACACACACACGTACACATACATACACACATAGTAGAGGGAGAACCATGAAGTCATAGTCTAGAGGGATGGCCTGGATTAACCTAAAGTGAAAGTGAAAATCGCTCAGTCGTGTCCACCTCTTTGTGACCCCATGGACTACACAGTCCATGGAATTCTCCAGGCCAGAGTACTGAAGTGGTTAGCCTTTCTCTTCTCCAGGGGATCTTCCCAGCCCAGGGATTTAACCCAGGTCTCCCGCATTGCAGGCGGATTCTTTACCAGCTGAGCCACAAGGGAAGCTGGTGGTGGTTTAGTCACTAAGTCATGTTCGACTCTTGCGACCCGATGGACTGTAGCCTGCCAGGCTCCTCTATCCATGGGATTCTCCAGGCAAGAATACTGGAGCGGGTTGCCATTTCCTTCTCCAAGGGAAGCTAGATTAACCTAAAAGTTATTTTCAATTGACACTGAGATGTCTTGTATGATGTCCTCACTGGAAAAAACAAAACAACAATCTCCAAAAATGATTTTCTACATCTGCCAGCTGAGTTTCTCTGTTAACATCCCTGCGTGACCATGTGGCCCTGGCTGGGCCCAAGCGTGTACATGCGCAAATGTGCCTGCATGAGCGTCTGTACACGTGTGAGTATATACGGGTGAGGAGCCTATTGGGTGAGGAGCCTGTACAGGTGAGTGCGTGTACAAGTGAGTATGGGCATGTGAGTGTGGCCCGGCCCCTCTCCAGCCCTCCTCCCTCATGGGCTCCAGGACTCACAGGTTCCGCTGCCAGTCCTGGTAGGAGGCCGCCCACAGCACTGCAGCCCCAGCTGGACTTGGTCGATGAGGAAGCACAGGTCTGGGTCGTCTTGGTAGTGGGTGATGGCCAGGCGCAGGATGTGCTCCAGGCCATCTTGTAACTGGCCCCAGAGGGCCACCACCAGGGCCCCGACCGCAGCCTCCAATACCAGGAAGGCAAGGACGCCCCCGGAGAAACAGCGCAGCAGAAAGGCGTTCTCGCAGAGGGCACCCAGGCAGCCCACCAGGCTCACCGCGCTGACCGCCAGCCCGCCCAGCACCAGTCCCAGCATGGGGTCTGCAGGCAGGGGGGACCCCCAACTACTCCCCAGAGACCCCTTGACAGCCAGGCCCCAGAGCCCGATGGCCAGGGTCAGCAGGCTGAGCAGGGAGAAGAGGAAGTTGGACAAGAAGAGTAGGCACTTGAGGCAGCTGCTTTCTGAGGGGAGCAAGCAGGCCAGGAACCCCCCAAGGCCTGCCCTCCAGGCTGGGTCCTCCCAGGGAGCTGGTCCTGGGCGACTGGAAGTGAGGGGGCTGTTCCTGGCGAGGGGTGGTTCCTGATCTCCAGCCTCCTGCAAGGGAAGGAGGAACAGGGAGGTCTCACCAGTGCGACTCCCTTCACTCAGAGCCTGTGACACTCAGCTGGGAGCAGGGTCAGAGCCTTCGGGGGAGGAAGCTGGACAGCGGAGGTGGAAAGGGGCGTCCAGAGACCCTAGAAGCCCGGGGACATGGGTGCAGCCAGGAGATCAGGCTCTGTGGGTGCAGGGTCTCCCAAAGACTCCACCTTGCCCTCCAGGAGGACACTCAGCCAAGTCTGGGGGCCCTGGCCTTATCCAGGAAAAGAATAACGGGGTGCTAAAGGTGGGGGTGGGGGCCCAGGGTGGGGGCCCACCCTCCTCTCAGTTCCCCAACAGAGACCTGAATCACTGATCATGAGGTTGGGAGAAGCTGCCACTTTCCTCGATGGAACTTTGTCCCTTGTCGGACAGTCTCCACCTCAGTTCTGCCTGTTCCCCAACCCCTCCACTGGCAGGAGGTGTGGGAGGGCTTCTGCCCCCTCTTTGTAGGGGAAGAAGCAGCAGGCCCTTGAAGTCTGGCTGCGGGAAGGATGAGGAAGCTAAGACCCCAGGCCTGGGCAGAGTCCCCAGTTTCCCAGGAAGAAATGAGCCCTTTACTCCCCACCTGTCTGACCACATCAGAGCAGAGGAAATAGGGGTTATTGATCAGCATCCCCCAGACCTCAACAAGTCAGTAAGAGCAGAAGGTCAAGCTGCTGATGACGCTGGCCTTCAGCCCCTTCTGCACCGAGCCAGAGCTCACCCTCCCATCACCCAGATCCACAGGGAGACCTGCCAGATCTCTTGTCTAGGGGCCACACGGGGCTGAGTGGATGGCAGCCTTAGACAGGGGGCAACAGGGAGATGAGAAGGCCAATGGGGGCTGGGTCACAGGTGAGGGGGGCAGGGAAAATGTGGAGGTGTCCCATTGGGTGATGGTCCCTGGGTGTGTGTTATCCTTGGGGTGTGGATGCACCCCACGACATGTTAAACACAAGGGCAATGCTGGGTCACCTTTCAGGGTCGGAACAGGGTGCTGGGGGTGGTTAAGGCATCTGATTAGTAAAGCCCCACCCCAATCTTAGCAGTGGGGCATCCGCCTCCCCAGTACACAGCAGGGCTCTGGGTGGGGTCGGGGAGAGAGAACACCCCCAACCCTGGCAGTCGCCAGGGCATTGCTTACCTGGGACAGCAGGGGGCTCCTTTCCCCCTCCTCCATCCTTCCCCAGGACAGGTGTGCTAGACCCTGCTGGCTTCTCTGGCTGGGACACCAGGCCAGTGTTGCCTGGAGCCCTGGCCGCTCTGTAAGCTGTGAGCCCCACCAGGATGCCGTGGTCACGACCAGATCATGTGAGGAGTCATATTTTAGGGCTTAACACAGCCTCTGCTTGTCGAGATGCAGAGAATTCATCCTGAGCTCAGATTCTTGGCCTTGCCCTGTGCAGGCATGACGTGGGAGCTGTCAGGGGGCTGGCCTCGTGGTCATCGCCAGAGGGTCCAGTGTGGACAGCCTGGCAGATTCAGTGCTGCCCCTCAGCTCAGCTGGAGGATCAGATCCTGGGCCCCAGTAATAGCCTGGGAGACCAGCCCACAGCTAAATGCCAGTTTATCCTCTGTCTTATTCACTGAAAGAAAGAAATTATATATATATAATGAATATGAGTTTGAGAAAAATCCAGGAGATAGTGAAGGACAGGGAAGCCTGATGTGCTGCAATTCATGAGGTTGCAAAGGGTCGGACACAACTTAGCGACTGACCAACATAATTATATACATACATATATAAATATATACATATAATTACGTGTGTGTGCCTGGTTGCTTCAGTTGTATCTGACTCTTTGTGGCCCCACGGACTGTAGCCCGGCAGGCTCCTTTGTTCATGGGATTCTCCAGGCAAGACTACTGGAATGCAGAGCCTTTCCCTTCTCCAGGAGATCCTCCCAACCCGGGGATTAAAGTCCAGTCTCCTGCATCGCCAGATTTTTTACCATTTGAGTCACCAGGGAAGCCCGTGATTCTATACAAATGTATGTGTGTATATTTGAAGTATCTTTTCATTTTCACACATCACTGGGTAAATTACATCCTTCTTGGTTTTAAGGTACCCGGGATCCCTCACTCTCTGAGTTTCTCAGCAGCAGGACTTTGTCAAGGTCACTATTGGGCCCTAGAGCTTGGAAGGACCCTGGCCATGCAGCACAGAACAGACAGAGGTGTGCTCCGGGCTCCCTGAGCCTGCACCATCTGCCTTCTCACCCTGCTTGCCTTGCTTGGATGCAGTGGGAAGACTGGCTCAGAGCGGGACCCTACCCCCCACCAACTCTGCGAGACCCTGGGCATGAACCTCCACACCTCCTGAGTCCAGCTTATGGAGTGCCTGAGATGATGATGTGTGGATGCTGCTGTTGGCTGCTGGAGCCCTGAGACCGTGGAAAACAGAGGCTGCCAGGAGCCCCTCTGCAAACACGTCTGCATGGCAGGAGAAAGGGTGGTCTCTGGGGGGTTTGTGTGCCCTGTCTGTCTCTGTCGTCCTCCCCACTCCCTCTCTCAGCTTCTTCTGTTTGATGTTTTAGCCCATCTCTTTTCCTTCCTCACTCACCACTTTACAATCCAGACACATGGGCTGCTTGCTGGGCCCTGATCACCTATGCCTCACCTATGCCATCCCCTGAAATGTCTTCCTGCTGTCCAATTCCAGACTAGTACGGCCCAGGGAGCACTTTTTATTTTTATTTGCTTTATCTTGTTCTTTAATATATATATATGAGAAGGCAATGGTACCCCCACTCCAGTACTCTTGCCTGGAAAATCCCATGGACGGAGGGCCTGGTGGGCTGCAGTCCATGGGGTCGCTAAGAGTCAGACACGACTGAGGGACTTCACTTTCACTTTTCCCTTTCATGCATTGGAGAAGGAAATGGCAACCCACTCCAGTGTTCTTGCCTGGAGAATCCCAGGGATGGGGAGCCTGGTGGGCTGCCATGGGGTCACACAGAGTCAGACATGACTGAAGCGACTTAGCAGCAGCATACACACTTTATTTATACTTGGTTGCTCTGGGTGTTTGTTGCTGTGTGGGCTTTACTCTAGTTGCAGCAAGCAAGGGGTACTCTCTAGTTGTGGTATGCAGGCTTCTCCTTGCAGTGGCTTCTCTTGTTGCATGGGTTTCTCTGATAGCTCAGTTGGTAAAGAATCCACCTGCAATGCAGGAGACTCCAGTTCGATTCCTGGATCAGGAAGATCCCCTGGAGAAGGGAGTCTAGGACACATGGGCTTCAGAAGTTGTGGCTCTCAGGCTCTAGAGCACAGAAGTTGAGGCACGTGGGCTCAGTAGTTGTGGCTCTCAGGCTTCAGAGCACAGGCTCAATAGTTGTGGCACACGGGCTTAGTTGCTCCTCGGCATATGGGATCTTTCCAGACCAGAGATCAAGCCCATGTCTCCTGCATTGGCAGGTGGATTCTTTACCAATGAACCACTAGGGAAGCTCCCATCTGTGTTTTTGCTTCAGGTTCCTCACTAGCTGCTCCCATAATGACTACCCTTGGAGCCCAGCCTAAACTATGGCAGAGGGCCAGTTGAGTGTTAAGCCACTGAATTTTGGGAGGGTTCATTACACAGCAGTATTGTGAGCACAAATGACTGACACGGAGTTTATTCTGTCAGGGACTGGTCTGCAGTACAGAGCCCTGCAGTACAGTAGTGATGAAAGTTGACAATCCCCCATCATTAGGCGCTTACATTCAAGTACAGGGGAAGTCAGAGAGTATGTGGAGAAACAAGCAAATATGTGCTGTTGTATATGGTCACGAGTGTCATGAAGCAAGGAAAGGAAATAGTGGCGATGTTGTCTTGTATAAGGTGATCGGGAAGGCCTCACTGTAAAGCTCTGGTTCCTAGGTATACACCCAAAAGTACTGAAAACAGGGACTCAAACAAATACATAGATATACAGAATCATAGCAGCCAAAAGGTGGAAACAATGCAGGCCTCCATCCATGAAGAATGGATAAACAAAATGTGCTTCATACATGCCACAGAATATGTGTACATGTGTGTTTAGTTGCTTCAGTCATGTCTGACTCTTTGTGACCTTATGGACTGTAGCTCACCAGGCTCCTCTGTCCATAGGATTCTCCAGCAAGAATACTGGAGTGGGTTGCCATGCCCTCTTCCAGGGGATCTTCCCAACCCAGCGATCAAACCGGTATCTCCTGCAGCTCCTGCATTGCAGGCAGATTCTTTACCACTGAGCCACCAGGAAGCCTACCATACTCAGCCATAAAATAGAAAGAAGCTCTAACAGGCTACAATATGGACGAACCTTGAAAACAAGATGCTCAGTGAAAGAAGTCAGACACAAAATCCACATATTATGTGATTCCACTTGTAGAACAGGTAAAGCCATAGGGACAGAAGGTAGGTTAGTGGTTGCCAGTGGTTGGGGAAGGGGGAAACGGCAGCCACGGCTGAATGAGTGTGAGGTTTCCTTCAGGGGTCGATGAAAATTTTAGGACTAGATAGAGAAGGTGATTGTTCAACATCTGGAATGCACTAAAGGACATGAGTTTTCCCCTTTAGAATGGTTAACTGTGTGTTCTGTGAATGGCATCTCAATTTAAAAAAAGAAAAGAGGGACTTCCCTGGAGGTCAAGAGGCTAAGACTCCATGCTCCCAATGCAGGGGGCCCAGGTCCGATCTCTGGTCAGGGAACTAGATTTCACATGTCGCAAGTAAAGAGTTTACATGCTGCAACTAAAGATCCTGGCATGCCAGGATCTAATACCCCTGGTGCTGCAATGAAGACTCAGAATAGCCAAATAAGTAAATAAATATTAAAAAAAATTTTTTTAAAAAAGGAAAAGAACAGAACAAGAGGACTCAGAAGAAGCTGAAGGAAGAGAGGGAACGAGCCTCATAGATTTTCTTGGGGCAAGGCCCCTGTGAGGATGACTTCAGGAAGGTCACCTGGGAGTGTCTCAGGATCCAAACCTGCAATGGAAGCAGCATGGCACAGGCGGAGGGAGAAGGTGAGCAATCAGACAATCCCAGTAAAGGCCTCAGGGATCCTCGCAGCTGGGATGGCCTGCAGAATTGAACCAGATTGAGACATGGGGCTGGGCCTTGCTAACTATTGCTGTTATTGGGCATGAGCTGCCTGGGGGAAGGGACTGTGATCTGGAGTAAGCTAAGTCCCCAAAGGGGAGCTCAGCCAGCGCTGCCAGCAGCTTTGGTCCTAAGTGGGGGTCTGGGAAGTACCCTCAGCACGCGCCAGGCTGACGTGCAGGAAGAGCGTTTCGGGCACATGTAGTACCTTAGGTGGAAACAAGCCTGGAAAGTCTGAAGAAGGATGGCTGTCTTCAAATTTTTCTCCAAGTGAGATGAGGAGATGACAGGTGTTGAGTAAGGTGCATCCAATCTGACAAAAGGACCACCCAGGCTGTTGTGCTACGGGCAGAAGGTCAGGGAGAGCATGAGAGCTGGAGGTCAGGCCCACTGTAGCCAGACTGTGGCCTGCCTCTTCCTCAAAGAGGACATGTCCGGCCTCATCAGTTACTGCATCAGGCTTCAAAGCAGGTTCTCAGGAGATGGCTGTCACTTCTCTGGCTCCATTGCAGCCCTGTTCTGATATTGGGTAGCCTTTGGATGAAAGTGTAGTTACCACCACTGTTATGGGCTGCACTGTGTCCCCCTCCAAATTTCTATGTTGAAGTCCAAACCGCAGGGCCTTAGAATGAGACTTTGAAGGTAAGGCCTTTAAAGAGGTAGTTAACTTAAAATCAGGCCATTAAGGCAGGCCTTCCTCTAATGTCCTTATAAGAAAAGGAAACTGGGACACAGAGAGACTCCAGGGATGCGCTTGTACAGAGGGAAGACACAGGACGAAAACGGCCATTTGTAAGCCAAGGAGAGCGGCGGCAGAAGAAATCAAGCCTGATTTCCCACTTCTGGCCTCCAGAACTGTAAGAAAATAAGTTTAAGCCACTCAGTCTGTGGTATTTTGCCATGGCAGCCCCAGAAATATAACTACTAATATAACTTTAAAACATTAATGTAAAACCTTCACAGTCACACAATGGAGATTCAAAGGTAACCGGTGTAGAGTAGAATAGCATGTCTGTCAATGCTTGGGCGTGACCACACTAGGAGACGTCACCACGACGCAGTTTTGTCCTTCTGTGTAAGGGATACAGTCAGTATGAGAAGCAAAAAGAGGCCGTCCTGTACAAGAAGAGCAGGACAGGGTGAGAAAGCAGGATGTGTGTCAGCAGGATAAAACCCACACACCTTGCCCCTTGATAGGAGCAACCCTATCAACTCTTCTGCCAATGTTTGTCCCGCGTCCAGCCCCCTGATGGCCACCGTGTTCTGCCCTCTGAACTAAATAAAGCCTCAGTCTCCCCAAGGGTTTCCCTGATTCTCCTCCTCCACTATTCTCCATTCACTTTCTAGAAGAATCCTACAATGTCACACAGAGCATGCTTCCTCCGCTCTCACTTCCCCAAAGACCTCCCTAACACACTTAGAATAGAATTTCCGTGTGACCCGTAAGGCGCCCAATGCGCTCTGATGCTTCCATCTGGGCTGCAGCGCAGCGTCTCTCCACCAGTGGTCAGCTGGGGGCGCCCCTGCACGCAGAGCCCAGCGCATGGCCTCCCTGCGCAGGCGCGGGCTGTTGGTGGGGCCGGAACCTGATTGCGGGGCCGGAACCTGGTTGCGCGGCCGCGCGGCCGGGGGAGCGCGTCCGGTGAGGCACAGGACGTCGCGGCGGTGGCGGCCGGGCGGCGAAGCTGGAGCGGCGGTGGCGGCGGCGGCGGGAGGCCGGGGCCGGGGCTGAGGCCGGGGTCGGGGCTGCCAGGCCCGTGGGGCGGCAGGCGGCGGCAGCCCGGGGCTCGAGCCCGGACACGGGAGCGGCCACCATGGCCGAGAGCATCGTGAGTGGGGCGGCCGGGCGGGAGGGCGCTGGCATGAGGCAGCATATTTGCCGGCGCGGCCTGCGGAGAGGCGCAGCGGCCCGCCCTCCTCCTGCTGGGCCGGCCAGCCGGCTGGGCTCCCGACCTCCTCTCAGCACCCCCCGTCCCCGGCGGGAGTGGGAGGCCGGGCGGTCTACTCCTGCTCTCGGGGTCTCGCCGGGCGCGCCTAGAAGGGGGGCTCCGGGTTGCCGGGGTCTACGACCCCTCCTCGCCTCCTGTCCGTCTTTCCTGCCTCCTGCCGTCGCCCCAGTGAGTGCCTTGTCACAGGTCACCAAAAGAGCATTTTCTACAAATGGGGACCCCTCTCCCCGCTAGAGGAAGCTGCGAAGGAGGGAGACGGTGGACTGGCGGATGGCAAGGAGACCTTGACAGCTACCTGTCTGTAAAGGGATGTTAAAAGATGTCATTTTGTACCCGAAGTTAGATATTAACACACGTCCCCTTAAAGTTTTTTGTTTTTTTTTTAAGTGAAAATCTGAAAAAAAAAAAAAAAAGGCCGTCCCTTAACTTGAGAAAAGTTCCTCTCAGAAGTCAGTGTAGCCGGAAAAAACCCAGCAGACCAGCTGGACAGAAGAATTTTTTAGTTAACTTTAAGGATCACTTGGAATTTCCTGGGGGAAGCAAAAGCAGTATGGGGTGGCAAGTCAAGTTCAGAATTGGCCTTGGGGGTGTTGAGAATAGCACGCATTCTCTCTGGATGGTCAGGTCTGCAGGAACCTCCAGCTCTGGGACTTTCAGACTTTTCCTCTAGTGAGTCCTAACTCTGCTCTCTGTTCAGGGGCCCTGGCTCCTTCTCCGTGTCTCCCAGCCTAGAGATGAGCAGAGGGAATAAATGGCCCAAGAGAAATTAGCAACTAGTTTTAAAATAAGACTTACCACCAATTGTTGGTAACTCATCCTAGAAATAGGTTAAGAGTTAGCACTCAAATATGCTTCCAAACTTTCTCTTTACTGTAGTATTTTTAACTGAATTGAAGTACCTGTGGATAAGTGAGCTTCAGAGAAAGCCACTTTTGTATCTGTGTATAAGGCAAAGCTCTAGTTGATAGCATGGATCTCTTGCTGAATTCTCACATTGTGAGAACTGAAACAGATCATTCTTCTGAAATTTATTTCAAAAGTTTATTTACTTATTTAGAAGAAGTCTTCTAAACATTTTTGTGGAAAAACTTGATTTTTATCTCACTAATTCTTTGACTCCCCCAAGAAGTATTCTGGGCTCACTTTCTCATAAATAGGGAGACCTAGGTTACCAAGAAGTTAATGTGTCTCTGTTGCCTGGTTTGTCTTTTCTTGTGTATTTTACTTTATAGCCTGTGTCAAAGGCCAGGCCATAACTTCCCTCAGTGTAAGTTATGTTTGTCTTTCAGAGTTAAATACTGAGCTTAGCTTGGAAACCTCGACTTCTGTGTCTTGTTGTAAACGAACAAGTAGAATAATTTCTTAAGCTTTGGAACTCTCCAGAAACATGTAATCCTGACCTTTAACTCCTCAAGGAGTAGAGTATCATGCTCTTGGTCCTATGTGAATATTCAAAGCCACAGTCACTACATCCCTCAAAGAAAAGCAGGGCACTTTACTGCTTATCCTGCCTCAGTATTGGAGACAGATTGCAGAAACAAATAAGTGGAGGGTCACCTCATGTTCAGGCTGTGTATTAAAACATTTTTCTAGATCTGAATCTAGAGTATACTAGAAATCAAAAGTCAGAAGACTTTGTAGTACACACAGATGAGTGAGAAAGTTAAACAGATGTTATTGAGAAGCAAAAATAAAGAAAATACACTCTTAACAATTGGGATTTCATAAGGACTATTCAAAACAAAATCTTAAAATTGAATACAACATGGGGGGGAAAACCTTTTTTTTTTTTTTTGAAAACCTTTTCAGTTAAGCAAAAGTTATTCCATCCCTGGGTTAGGAAGATCCCCTGTAGGAAATGGCAACCCGCTCTGGTATTCTTGCCTGAAAAATTCCATAAACAAGAGCCTGGCGGGTTACAGTTCATGGGGTTGCAGAGTCCGACACAACTGAATACACACACACACACACAAGTTACTAGAAAATGAGAAAGGACTTCCCTGGTAGTCCAGTAGTGGAGACAGGACTCCTTGCTTCCCCTGTAGGGGGTAGAGGTTTGATGCCTGTTTGGGAAAGTTCTGCATGCTGAGAGGTATGGCCGAAAAAACCAAAACAGAGAAAGACAGAGGCAAGCTGTTTTTTAGGAAATGTAGGAATAATTTAGGAAAATCTGAATTATTATTATTTAAAGAATATTTGTTTATTTGGCTGCACAGAATCTTAGTTGTGGCATGTAGGATCTAGTCCCCTGACCAGGGGTCGAACGCCAGCACCCTACACTGGGACCCAGTGTCTTGGCCACTGAACTACCAGGGAAGTCCCTACATCAATCTTAATTTGATAAAATCGACCAGATCAAAAGCCATTGTGGCATTTTGTCCTATATCAATGAAAGCCTTTCGAAAACAATTGCTTATGACATTTCTCATCTGTATAGTGTTGTTTTGAATACAATATACAGTGCAATGTTGCTGAGAGGAAGAACATGAGTACTTTCTGGCACATTCTGTTTGTGGCTCCTCCCATCCCTCAGGTGATTGGAACATCACCTTGGTCTTGCTGGTGGCAGGGCATGCTTTTTCATGCTCGCCGTTGAGGCAAGACCTCAGATGGTTGGCCGGACATAGCAGCTCACCTTCACTGGGCTTCTGTCAGGGTGAAAATCAAGTCTAGAAAGTGCTTCTCTGTCCAGACCTGACAACCATTTCATGGCTGGCCATGAAAATACATATATTTAAAACCCTGACACATTTTACCATGGTATTAAACATCTTATTTCTTTTCTTCTTTTTATTGAAAGTAACAAATTAGATTTCCTGCAATCCTTTAATGTTTTTAGTTTTTTTTTCTATTTTGGCCTCATGGCTTGCAGGGATCTTGGTTTCTAACCAAGGATTAAACCTGTGCCCTTGGCTTTCACTGCGGGTCCTAACCCTTGATAGTCTGCTAGGGAATTCCATATTGAATTCTGTGATCTTTTAAAAATAATCTGTATGGATCTGGGAACAAAGATGTTTTTTTAAACAACTCAATTGTTCATGATTTTTTTTTTTTTCTGCTGATAAAAAAATTTTTGTTTAAACCTGAAGAGAAAAATGTTGATCTTTCAGATATATTCTTTATAAATAATGGTTAAAAGTTGAGGTTGTAGGAATTCCCTGGTGGTCCAGAGGTTGGGACTTTGCATTTTCACTGCTGAGGGTGTGGGTTCAAGCCCTGGTTGGGGAATTAAAATTTCACAAGCCATGTGGCATGGCCAAATAAATTTTTAAAAAATTGAAGCTGTATTTTTCTGAGTGAAATGATACGAGTTGACTATTAGGGCAGCCCTCTTAGGATGTCCTCCCCTGTGCTGATGACTCTCAGACCTCTGCTTCATCTTCTAGAAACCTTGGGTTACAGTACGCAAGGGGAAAGGTGAAGTTTGACTCTTGAGTTTCAGTGACTCATGCCGAGAGACTGCAGATGTTAGTTTCAGTAATAGATCAGGCCCTTCCAAGTCTGCACAGTAACCGCCTTGTTTCATTTACCATAGATAATACGTGTCCAGTCCCCAGATGGGGTGAAGCGGATCACGGCAACAAAGAGAGAAACGGCTGCAACATTTTTGAAAAAGGTACCTGTGGCTTGGGTATTGACCTTCTTCATCCTCCACTGTTGTTCCCTTCTTAGTCTGTACCTTTTCTCTTTCCTTCATTTTCTTGATTCCTCCCCACTCCCAAGTTTAGTCTCGCATTGGTTTTCTCTGTCATGATTGGTGGGACTGATACAGGATCAGATGTGTCACAGCTGACCACTGCTTACCATCGCAGGACCAAGGGCCCAACAGTCAGTGTAAAGGGATTTCCCAGGAGAAATATTTGTGAGGGAAAATCAGAGAGTGAAGAACTTGAATCGTTCTTCAGCAAAGGAGAATTATTAACATGTACAGAATGATCCCACTTTCTTCTTAAAAAATTAAATAAAGCTCCATATACAAATCTGTGATGTGAGAATGTGGTTTAAAGAGCATAAGCCAGACCTAAAAGGGGTAGCTTTGGAAGAGGAGCCCAAAGGAAGGAGGGTGGCTTTTGCTTGATGCTTCATTCTGGAGGTCGGCAAAGCATGGTTCATGGCTGGCCACCTGTTGTCATTGGAACACAGCCGCACTCTTTGGCTTATGTACTGTCTGGCTGCTTTTGAGCTCCAGGGGCAGAGCTGAGTAGTTGTGACAGATTGTATGGCCTGAAAGCTGAAAATATTTACTGCCTGGCTCTTTACAGAGAAAATTTGCCAACCTCTACTTTATACATTCTTTATTATTTGAATTTGTTGTAGATAGCTATTAACTTTTAATTTAAAAAATTGCTTTTCATAAGCAAGAAAAAAAAAGTCACAGACTATTAAAGCCAGAGGGAATTTTCATTGTCAAGTAGTCTGATGTTTTTGTTTTCACAAAGATGGAAATTGAAGTCCAGGGAATAAGGAGATTTGCTGAGGATTACACTGTGATCTGTTAAGAAAGTCATAGCACTTACCTGAGAAGTTTGGCTTCTGAAAAGTAGTTTCTATTCTGATTCCAACAGTGCTGGTTAATTGACCCTATTTACAAAAATAAAAATGATCCAGATGCAATAGACAGCAGAAAAGATAATCTCTGTGTCTTTAAGGACTTTTTAATATTTGCGTGTGTGCTTACTTGCTCAGTCATGTCCAGCTGTTTGTGACCCCCATGGACTGTAGCCTGCCATGGAATTTTCCAGGCAAGAATAATGGAGTGGGTTGCCTTTTCCTACTCCGTTTTAATATTTTACTCGTTGCTTTTTTAGTAGCAGCTGACCCATTGTCAGCTCACTCCTGGTGATGGTGCTGGGATACCCTAAAAGCTTGAGTTCTTGAGAGATTGAGACAAAGATGAAGCATTAAGTAGCTATTGCTTGGACAGTTGTGGGGATAAACGTGAGATTAAGAAGACTGCCTACAGTTGTTCTTTACTTTTCCGAGTCTTTGTTATATGAAAATTTCTTATATCTGTAGTAACCATGTAGAAATATGATTTTGTTTTTAACTTGAGGTTTTCGTGCTTGGCATCAAATATAGAGTTGTTGGACAGGTTAAATTCAAATGATTTAAAAGAAGCCAAAAAATAGAGGATTATTCTGACTTTTATTTGCCTCAGAAGTATCCTGAAATCCTAGTGCTCCCTCTGGGTATTTACTTGTTGCCTTGCGTAGGGAATATAGACACAATAGCTGTCACTGGATGTGGGTGGAGTCAGGGAGGTACAGTTTAGTGTTGACCTAATTTCTGAAGCCATTATCACCACAGTAGTCATTGCTTAGGAGAAATTTGCTTGGGAATACTCAAAAACAAACATTTATTACGCTGAGATGTTTCCCCTCAAGTGAAAATCCTTTCCTCTGATTATGTAAATAATATGGATTAATTATAAAAGCCTTGAACAATACAGGGAAGTATAAAGAAGTAATAAGAATAACTCAAAATGTTACTAGCCAGAAGTAACTGTTACTGTAGCATGTCTTTATGTGGGCACATGTGCAGGCATATGTGCACACACATTCCTGTGTAGGCATGTACATGTACTTTCACCAAAATAGGAGCGCACTATGCTACTGCTGTATTTCAGATCTGAGCTTAAGGAGAAACATTTATGGATCACTAAAGAAAAAAATGGAGAAGGAATTGCAACCTACTCTGGTACTCTTGCCTGGAGAATCTCATCAGGAGCCTGGTGGGCTATAGTCTGTAGGGTTGCAAAGAGTTGGACATGACTGAAACAACTTAGTACAAAAAATGAAAAAAAAAACTGGCATGCCTGCATTTTAATTTATATGTAAAGTGCTTTTTAAAGACTGATTTGGAAATAGTGTATTTTAATCATGTATTATTATGCATTCGTAAAGAGGAAAATCCAACTGTAATTGGATAGGCTCTCCTTGTGACCTCACCTTCAGAGTCCAACTTTCCTGAACCTTTTTTTGATTCGAGTGACCGTGTTATGTCTTGGTGAAGGGGTCCCTGTCTGCCCTGTCAGGAAGATAGTGAGCCAGCCACCAGCGCCTGTGCTTCTGGTGCTGGTGCTAGGATGCGCTCCACCTTACCCACAAGGCTCAGCACCCAAGATCCCTGACTCTTCCTTGATTGATCATTGAATGGATTGTTTGATGGCAATGTGGAGGGGTGATGGTTGTTTAGCTGTCTAGGTGACAAGTTACACGAGTCCAGGCAGTGACCCATATGTCAATCCTCCTGCCCTGCAGGCAAAAGTAAGATGCACCCGTTCTAGAGAAATTCACAGCTCACCTTGTGATCATTTGTAACCTTTTTTCACTTCACAATAGGTTATGGACATGACTCTTTGTCAACAAATGTAGATTTGTATCTTTTTTTTTTTTTAACTGTGATAAGAAAAATAACATAAAATTTGCCATGCAAACCATGTTTAAGTGTATAGTTTAGTAGTGTTAAGTACATTCATGGTGTTATACAGCCATCACCACCATCCATCTCCAGAATTTCTTCATCTTCCCACACTGAAACTCTGTTCCCATTAAACACAAACTCCTCTCCCCACCTCCCCTTCAGCTCTGGTAACCACCCTACATTTTGTCTTTCTAGGTGTGTCATATAAGTGGACTCATACTGATTTTTGATAATTAATAATTTGGCTATGCATTTGTACCCTATAAGCGGGCTTTGAAATGGCCTCCTGTCGCCTCCAAACTTGCCTGAAAAGTATGTTAACCACTGAACTTGGTTGGCTCCAACTTCCATCCCCACACTTTGATACCCTTGATCCTGATTTAATATGTTGCATTATGCTCTGTAAGGAAATTGGTTTTGTGAGTGTAATGAGACATCTTGCAGTGAAAATCTCTCATAGAATCTTAAGATACCGGATCCTGTGAGGCCATCTGATGCTTCTCCCTGAAGAGTTCCTTCTCTGTGAATCACTAGACCGTGACCCCCCTGGGACAGGCTCTTCTGGCTGTCCTGCTTGGCAGCGTCCTTCCTCATCTCCAGGATCCCAGGGTTTGCTTCTGCTGCTGTCACTTCGCTGAAAGGGCCCTCACTGAGTCACCCCAGATCCTACCTCTGCCCTTTTTTTTTTGGCTGCACCTTGTGGCTTCTGGGGTCTTAGTTCTCCAACGAGGGATCAGATGTGCACCCTCAGCCATGAAAATGCAGAATCCTAACTTCTGGGTTGTCAGGAATTTCCCTCAGCCCTTTCTTAACTGACCTCTTAGCAGCAAGTGACTCTGTCCTTTCTCTTTATAATATTATACATTTTTTTAACCTGTGAATTAAAGTACCTGCTAAGAGATGCTTGAAAAATGTGAACAGTCAAAAAAAGACTGATGATGAAGCAAATACCCAGGTCTGGGTTGGGGCAGTGCCAGCCTCCAGGAACCATCGGTCAGCCTTCCTACTTCCTCAGCCTGTCACTCTTCTCCTGACCTGATGGGAGCTGCTTCCCCACTTTTCTGTGTTCCACCTCTATGCATTCCTAAACCCTAAATTTTAGTTTTGGTTGTTTTTGAACTTAAATGAAATCATGCCATGTATTCTTTTTTGTTATTTTCCATTATAAACATTTGTATTCATCTTACACAGTACCATGTTTCTGATTTTATTACAGTAGTCACACATCAAGATTATCTCAGGTTTGAAATGAAGTTTTTAAGCTTTTTTTCCTGGCTGCACTGCGTGGCATGTGGGATCTTAATTCTCAACTGGGGACTTGTGCCCTCTGCGTTGGAAGGCAGAGTCTTAACCACTGGACTGACAGCAAAGTCCCAGTTTTTAAGATTTTAACTGTGCTCTTGTAAGACTCTGCTAAGGTTTTTTTTGATGCTTGATGTCTTGTGTTCGATTTCTGTATCTTTAGATAAAGAATTCACAGAGTTCGCAGAAGCAGTTATTTTCACAGGAGCACCATGTAGAACCTAGTATATATATTTCTGCATCTCCCAAAAGTGGGATTCAGCATGTGTGAAGTAATGTTGCTGGCTGTTGTATTTGAAAATACTGCTGCTCTTGGTCCTGATAGAAAGCACAGATCTCAGTCATGTGGTCATAGGGATTTCCTTCTGCCCACAGGGCTGCCCACACGATACCCTGCACCACTTCAGAGATTGCCTTACATCCCAGGGGTGCTATCCTAACTCACACAGGAACGATGTTCCTGGTGCAAGACTTCTTTCTTATTCTTGGCAATAGCTTGCAGTGCTCTGTCTATAGAAAAACAGTATGGTTTTGCAGAACAGATAAAATGCCACAATTTGTTAATTTCAGTTTATCACTGTTTCAGAAAAAGGTCAAAGTCTTTAGTCTTGTCTGTTTCTTTGTCTTTGGCCACACTGCGCAGCATGAGGGATCTTAGGCCCCGACCAAGAACTGAACCCATGTCCTCTGCGTTGGGAGCATGGAGTCTTAACCCCTGGACTGCCAAGAAGGTACCTGGTCCTGTTCCTGACCAGCACTGTTGCTCTCTCTCGATTCTCATGGCGATTCTGTGATGATCTCCTGTTGTGTGATTTGGAGTTCTTATCTTCGTGTGTCCTCTGCTGCTGAGTTTCTGTCTGGTGTTCAGCCTGAAGAACATCCTCTGGCATTTATTGTGGTGGAGGCTGTGGGCAACAGGTGCTCTTGGGTCTTGTCAACTTGAGAATGTTTTCATTTTGCCCTTGTATTTGAAGGGTATTGTCTCCAGATGGAGAATTCTGAGTTGACAGATTTTTATTCCTGCCTAGCACTTTAAAGATGTTGTTCCATTGTCTTCTGTTCTCCATTGATCTTTGGTTTTTAGCGGTGTGATGACAGTGTGCCCAGACATAGTTTTCTCTTTATTTATCCTATTTTGGTTTTGCTGAACTTCCTGGATTTGTTACTCGTATGTTTTTCATCAAATTTGAGGGTTTTGGCCATTCTTTCTTCAAATATTTTTCAGTCCTAGCCTTAGTCTCTTCTCCCAAGGATCATTTGCTATTGCTCCGGAGGTTCTCTAAGGCTCTGTTCATTCTTTCAAATCTCTCTGTGTAGATTTTAATCTGTATTAACCCATCTTTAATTGACTTTTTTTGGTTTTGTTTTGTTTTTGTCATTTCCCTTCTAATGTTAAGCCCATCCAGTGAATTTTCTATTTCAGTTGTAGAATTTCCATTTGATTATATTTTATAATTTGTTTCTCTGCCAAAATTCCCTGTCTCAGATGACCTTAAGAGTTGAGCTCCATGTCTTGGCTCCAGACTTGGGTTTCCTCCTAAGAAAGCAAAATAATAAGAGGTATTTGTTTAATGAGGAGCGGTTTCTAAACTCACTAGGAATGTCTGATGTATATATGTGGTCAGAGTAGTGAGACGTAAATATTTTGGTATGTTATTTGCTGTGCTGTGTGACTTGTGAGGTTTTAGTTCCCCAACCTGGTATTGGACCCAGGTCTTTAACCCTGAAAGCTCAGAGTCCTAACCACTGGACCATCAGGAAATTCCCTTAAATATTTTATTAAATCTCTGTTGTTTGGGGCTTGTTTTAGGTCGCAAAGGAGTTTGGCTTCCAAAATAATGGCTTCTCAGTTTACATCAATAGAAACAAGACTGGAGAAATAACAGCGTCATCTAACAAATCCCTCAACCTGTTGAAGATCAAGTGAGTGCCCGAGGGGAGAAGGTGGGGAGTGGGGAGGGCCTGCTGGCACTAGTTACCCACCTGAAGTCACTAAGTTCTCCCGTTTCCTTCTGCTACTGTGATTACGGTCTTGAACGCAGACCAAATGCAGGTGACTGTGCTGCCTGCCAGGTGTTTGGCAGCCATGCCGAATCTACAGTTACTATCGAGCCAATCTGACTTGCAGAAATCAGGGATATGCGTCACAGAGGAGGAGTTATAGTGTGTGTGCAGCTGCATACTCAGCTGCTTCACTGCAGAGAAGGACCTTGAATGTAACTCTGTGTAGCTCTGCCTTGAGACCTGCTTGTTAGGTCTGTGTTGTATTTCTTGCTGGCAAGACCCCTGGAATGCCTTAGAATTGATGGGTAATGTCAGAAGGAGTTTCTTGGGTGCAGAGACCTTCTGTTTTTTTAGTTTTATGGGAGCACAACCACGTCGATTCATTTATATGTTTTCATGCTGCAAGGGCAGGGCTGAGTGATTGTGACAGAGGCTGTCTGGTCTGCAAAGCCAAAAAAATTTTTACTGTCTGCCCCTTTATGGAAAAGCCTTGCTCACCCCTGTCTGAGCTGTGTGGGCACACCTGCTCACAGATTAGTGAGTAGAACCCTTCAGATCTTTTGCTGTCCTTAGGTAGCAGGCAGGGAATTCTCCTAATTGGGCTACAGGTAGCCTGGCTGCTGTGACCACTACTGAGGGTTGGGCTGGGCTTTGTTGGTACTTGGCTGTGTGCCTTTTACCAGTCAGAATAATAGGCTGTCTCGGCAATCTGTGTGGTCCATTTTAGATTCACAATTAGTATATCTTAGGGGGAAAAAATGCAATTTAAACATGAATTTATTTGTCCTTCAACGGATACTTGTTTGGTACCTGCTCATTGCCTGCCACTGTGATGATGTAAAGTCTTGTCTTGTGTATATTCGTTTCCAGTGGTTGAGGGCTGACTTTTCCTCCCAGCTTGCAAAGGGTTTCCGCATCTTGAGAAGCACTTCTCGTGGGTGTTACTCAGGTTTGGACTCACACCCACTACTCCTGGCTGTGTGCCTGAATAGTCATCCAGTCTCACTGGGCCCCTCCACCCTTGTCTGTTGCAGGGTGGGGGGCTTGCCTCCACATTGTCTGGTCCTACACGGGACAAGCACTGTGGAAGTGGCAGGTGTGTGTCTCAGAGCTATTCTGACAGCTGGATGCCAGGAAAGGGGGGCTGCAGAATGAAGTATCCTTTAGGCAAAGCTGTCCACCTGTGGTGCGGTCACACTTGGAGGGCGTGTCTTTGTGAGTGATCCTAGAGCGCACCTTTTCAGTGATAGTTGTGATGCTTGCTGAGCAGCGTGAGAACCAAGTCCTGTCGCTGCTCGAGAGTTAGCTGACCACGTCTGTAAGAGTCCGTCACCCAGAGCTCCTTGCAGGTCTCACTCCACTGCCTTTGTTGCCATTTTCACAGTTCAACTGGCTGTTCTAATTCTCTTATTCATTTGTAGGTTCTTTTTTCCCCCCTCTGGCTGCTTTAAAGGTCTTCTGTTGGTCTTGGGGTCCTGTGGTTTCTGTTTGATCTGTCCAAGTGTGGACTCATGGTTTGTTAGTTGCTGTGTTACATCTACCTGTTGTAAAATGTATTTTCTGTATCTGCAGGTGAGGTCTAGAGAATTCTTCCCCATTATCTCTTGAAATAATACCTCTCCTTCAGTCTCTCTATTATTTCAGTTGATTACATTTTTTACTTTTTCCTATTTGATTTCTTTCAGCCCTGGCTGTTAGCTCATACGCTTGGGCTTCTTCCTGGCTCCTGCTCTGCTCTCACACTGGCCCCCAGGCTTCCAGTGAAGACTCCTGGGTTCCTTGGGGTTCTGCCTTGGCCTGTCACACACCTGGTGCTTCCCTCTCAGGTCCTGAGGTGTCTGAAGTCTGTCTTGCCTGAGTGTATTTAGGATTTGTGAGGATCCTGTTGCACTATTGCTGGTGTTGTCTAGCCTGTTCTAAGCAGGGGATTTGGGAAGAGCTGCTAAGTCTGTGACCCCTCTGCTCACTCTTGGAGCCCCTGATCATTGCAGATAGCCTCTTGTTGCTCATAATTCTTCATTCCATTTCCGGCTGACATTTCCTTCATAAGTATATATTCTTTGTCTTGAATCCCACACCTGAAGTCTTGGCTATCTAAATCTTTTGATTGTTTCCCGCCCTCTCTTGGTCCTGGTGGTTCATTTCTCTTGTACATTTGGTGACCTTTTCTTGAGAGCTTATATTTGGCCAAACTTGGTCTAAGGGAGTCTGAAGGATCTGGGGTTGTTGGCTTTCCTGCTAAAGGAAATGGCAACCCACTCCAGGATCCTTGCCTGGAAAATCTCGTGGACAGAGTAGCCTGGTGGGCTGCAGTCCATGGGGTCTCAAAGAGTCTTACTTACTGAGAAGCATTTGTTTCTGTAAGCACAAGGCGGCGTTGTGGGCTCAGCACTCAAATTAATTTCTGTCTTTGGTTTCCTGAACCAGGTAGCATCCCTAATTGTACCCTGGATGCTTGCAAGAGCAGGCCTTTGGTTTCAGACTCTCAGACAGTTTTGCCTACAGTGTATTGAATGGAGGCAGATAGGATTTCTCCTTGGTCTGTTTTATCAACTGGTAGGTTTTTCCCCAACTGTTGAGACATCTTCAGACATCTGGCTCTGTGTGGCATTTTGGGCTCAGCAACTCGCTTTGGGCAGGCAGGCTCAAGGCCTCACCTCAGTCGCCCAGAAAACGACTATAAGTCATTTTCAAGGTTCCCATCATGAGCTGGCCATAGATTCCCTCACTGTTCTTATTTGAGCTGCTCTGGGTTTTTGGACCCTTGGGAGTTCCCTCCTTTAGAGCTCCACAATGCCTTTTAGAGTGTGTTTGTTAAAACTGATGGATAGTTGAGCCAAGTATCCTGAACCTGGAGGATGTTTAGGAATATCTCATTTGCTGTTAGACATAGACATCTTCGATTACAAGTTGGCAGTCTTATCACCTTAAATTGTGAGAGGAAAAAGAGGGCCGAGCAGACCCGTTGAAGAGCTGCAGCCCAGCCTCTCCATCCTGGCTGAGGCGCCTGTTCTCTTTGTTGGCTGGTTGGAGGCTGCAGGTTGTGCTTCCAGTTTTGCTTTCTGCACGTGCCTCTTGTTGAGAGCAAGGAAATACTTACCCAGTGGTGGGCTACAGCTTTTCCTCCCAAACGGATTGGCTGATTGTCTCAGGACCCACAGTGCTCCCGGGTGGGACTGTTCACTGGCCTCAGGCATGGTGGCAGGTGGGCAGGCAGGCTCTGCCGAAGTCTGCAGTGGGTGTGATGGGGAAAGGATGCTGTTCATATTGAAAATGATTGAAAACCAAATATTGCCCTTTGCAGTGTGAATCATGGCAGTCTTTGTAGAAAGCTTTTTCATGCTGTTCATGGAGTTCTCAAGGCAAGAATACTGAAGTGGTTTGCCGTTCCCTTCTCCAGTGGACCACGTTATGTCAGATCTCTCTACCATGACATGCCTGTCTGGGGTGACCCCATAGGGCATGGCTTCGTTTCGCTGAGTTAGACAAGGCTGTGGTCCTAGTGTGATTAGATTGACTAGTTTTCTATGATTATGGTTTCAGTGTGTCTGCCCTCTGATGCCCTCTTACAACACCTATCATCTTACTTGGGTTTCTCTTACCTTAGACATGGGGTATCTCTTCACGGCTGCTCCAGCAAAGCTCCTTGGATGTGGGGTTGCTCCTCTCCGCCACCGCCCCTGACCTCAGGTGTGGGGATAGCTCACGGAATGAAGCAGGGTAAAGGCTAATAGAATTTTGCCAAGAGAACGCCGCACTGGTCATAGCAAACACCCTCTTTCAACAACACAAGAGAAGACTCTACACATGGACATCACCAGATGGTCAACACCGAAATCAGATTGATTATATTCTTTGCAGCCAAAGATGGAGAAGCTCTCTACTGTCAGCAAAAAGAAGACCAGGAGCTGCCTGTGGCTCAGATCATGAGCTCCTTATTGCTGAACTCAGACTTAAATTGAAGAAAGTAGGGAAAACCACTAGACCATTCAGGTATGACCTAAATCAAATCCCTTATGATGATACAGTGGAAATGAGAAATAGATTTAAGGGACTAGATCTGATAGAGTGCCTGATGAACTATGGGATGAGGTTCGTGACATTGTACAGGAGACATGGGTCAAGACCATCCCCATGGAAAAGAAATGCAAAAAGGCAAAATGGCTGTCTGGGGAGGCCTTACAAATAGCTGTGAAAAGAAGAGAAGCAAAAAGCAAAGGAGAAAAGGAAAGATATAAGCATCTGAATGCAGAGTTCCAAAGAATAGCAAGAAGAGATAAGAAAGCCTTCTTCAGCAATCAATGCAAAGAAATAGAGGAAAAGAACAGAATGGGAAAGACTAGAGATCTCTTCAAGAAAATTAGAGATACCAAGAGAACATTTCATGCAAGGATGGGCTCGATAAAGGACAGAAATGGTCTGGACCTAACAGAAGCAGAAGATATTAAGAAGAGGTGGCAAGAATACACGGAAGAACTGTACAAAAAAGATCTTCATGACCCAGATAATCATGATGATGTGTTGACTAATCTAGAGCCAGACATCTTGGAATGTGAAGTCAAGTGGGCCTTAGAAAGCATCACTACGAACAAAGCTAGTGGAGGTGATGGAATTCCAGTTGAGCTGTTTCAAATCCTGAAAGATGATGCTGTGAAAGTGCTGCACTCAATTTGCCAGCAAATCTGGAAAACTCAGCAGTGGCCACAGGACTGGAAAAGGTCAGTTTTCATCCCAATTCCAAAGAAAGGCAATGCCAAAGAATGCTCCAACTACCGCACAATTGCACTCATCTCACATGCTAGTAAAGTAATGCTCAAAATTCTCCAAGCCAGACTTCAGCAATATGTGAACCGTGAACTCCCTGATGTTCAAGCTGGTTTTAGAAAAGGCAGAGGAACCAGAGATCAAATTGCCAACATCCGCTGGATCATGGAAAAAGCAAGAGAGTTCCAGAAAAACATCTATTTCTGCTTTATTGACTATGCCAAAGCCTTTGACTGTGTGGATCACAGTAAACTGTGGAAAATTCTGAGAGAGATGGGAATACCAGACCACCTGACCTGCCTCTTGAGAAACCTATATGCAGGTCAGGAAGCAACAGTTAGAACTGGACATGGAACGACAGACTGGTTCCAAATAGGAAAAGGAGTACATCAAGGCTGTATATTGTCCCCTGCTTATTTAACTTATATGCAGAGTGCATCATGAGAAACGCTGGGCTGGAAGAAGCACAAGCTGGAATCACGATTGCCGGGAAAATATCAATAACCTCAGATATGCAGATGATACCACCCTTAGGGCAGAAAGTGAAGAGGAACTAAAAAGCCTCTTGATGAAAGTGAAAGAAGAGAGTGAAAAAGTTGGCTTAAAGCTCAACATTCAAAAAATGAAGATCACGGCATCTGGTCCCATCACTTCATGGAAAATAGATGGTGAAACAGTGGGAAACAGTGTCAGACTTTAGTTTTGGGGGCTCCAAAATCACTGCAGATGGTGACTGCAGCCATGAAATTAAAAGACACTTACTCCTTGGAGAGAAAGTTATGACCAACCTAGATAGCATATTGAAAAGCAGAGATAGTACTTTGCCGACTAAGGTCCGTCTAGTCAAGGCTATAGTTTTTCCAGTGGTCATGTATGGATGCGAGAGTTGGACTGTGAAGAAGGCTGAGCGCCGAAGAATTGATGCTTTTGAATTGTGGTGTTGGAGAAGACTCTTGAGAGTCCCTTGGACTGCAAGGAGATCCAACCAGTCCATTCTAAAGGAGATCAGCCCTGGCTGTTTGGAAGGAATGATGCTAAAGCTGAAACTCCAGTACTTTGGCCACCTCATGTGAAGAGTTGACTCATTGGAAAAGACCCTGATGCTGGGAGGGATTGGGGGTAGGAGGAGAAGGGGACGACAGGGAATGAGATGGCTGGATGGCATCACCGACTCGGTGGACATGAGTTTGAGTGAATTCCAGTTGATAGTGATGGACAGGGAGGCTTGGCATGCTGCGATTCATGGCGTCGCAAAGAGTCAGACACAACTGAGCAACTGAACTGAACTATTGTAGAAAGCAGTACGTCAGCAGCTTTAAGAACAAATAAAACTCCTAAAGCCTAATGTACCCACTCTGGGAAATCTGCCCTGCGGCCGGGAGACTGTGCCATCTCTTGGTGGCATGGTGGTGGCAGGTCTCTCAAGAGCCTTGCCTGTCATGCGGGAGCAGCAAAGCATACTGTGGGGTGGCTTCACCACGGAACATTGACTAGATGCAGACCATCTTTGGAGGATTGTGTGGGAACAGCAAATGCAGAAAGTGTGTGTCTAATCATCTCAGGGTTGTACATTAGTGACATGAATGTTATGGATACATGTGTGTATGTAAAGAGAGAAGTGGAAGGAAGATGCCCCAGGGAGGTAAAGGAGCTAAAGAGAGGGCCAAGGAAGGAATGAAGGGAAGTGGGCGCCAAACAGAGGAGGAGGACGAGGGTAGAGGCTGTGCTGCTCCAGTGTCTACTGAGGTTGTGCGTCTTCTGTGTGGAACTAGGTGTGTCTGTGCCTGTGCAGCACAGATCCTGCAGTCTGGATCTGTTGTAAGGAAGTTATGTTTCAGTCCAGAGAGCCTGCTACTGGCCTTCATAAGGTGAACAGGCACAGGGGAGACAAGAAAGGAGCACTCTACTCTCTCAAAATTGGAAGCCTTGCTGTCTAGGCCGTTGGGGTGGTTGGTGTTAGCTATTTGCAGGCATCAGAGGTTTGCAGCTCAGGCTGTGGAGAAAGGAAGACAGCTTCAACTTAACATTTGTTGTTTGGACAGGCATGGAGATCTGTTGTTCCTGTTTCCCTCGAACCTTGCGGGACCGTCATCTGAGATGGAGACATCAGCCCCTCAGGGGTTGAAGACTTGTGGTGCTCCCAACGTGGTGGAAGATGAGATTGACCAGTACCTCAGCAGGCAGGATGGGAAGATCTACAGGAGCCGTGACCCACAGCTGTAAGTGCCCTCGGGGCCACAGGGTCAGTCAAGTGAAATGTCTGTAATGTGTCCTGATGAAGCATTGTAAGTTTCAAGTTTGACCATCTATTTTCAACTTATATCTCACTTAAGTTATAACTGTGAGGTTTTCCTCATTGTTTGAATCTCAAACTGTGCTCCACATGTATTTTAAACGTTTTAAAGTGGTGAGAACTAAGAGATTTGAAAGAAGGGAGGAACCTTAAACCAAGTCCTCTCTGTGGTGTGCCCCTGAAATACCTGGATGCACGTGCAGAGTGGGCTTTAGCGAGTGTGACGGGATAGAGGGGGTGGGGCCCAGCACCTGCCAGCACAGGTCCTCATTCACATTGTCTGGTTTAATTCTCGTGGACGACGCTCAACCTCCCATACCCAGCACTGTTTCCGTTCTTCTAGGAAATGTTTCATTTGCTAAAGGTGCTGCTCCCTTCGGAATGTTCACTTTTCACTGAGGATCGTGTAAAATGCTTATGCTTGTGTACATTTGTTTATTTTAGATTTTTGCCTGTCCTTTTTAAGGAGACTCATTAGAAACATCTGAGTTCACACTCTGATGTAAAGCTGAGTGAAGGTTGTCTGTCTCCAGTGGAATGTGTAATTGCATCACCCTGCAAGCATGGCACTGAGATACTGGAATTCAGCATGCTGCTTTAGGAACTTGTATGTCTCCGATCAGAGGGCTCCAGAGAGTGCTGAGATGCAGTTGGCATGGAACCACTCTGTGGCTTTGGCCATCAGTCAGCTCTCCGCCCCCATTTGCATTCCTCCCAGGGACCCAGGGTGGCTCCCACCCTGATCAGTGTTTGTGAGGCCTCGTTAGAAATCTTTTTCAGAGTTCATGTGCCTCCTTATGCATTACCTGGAAGAGCCTGCCTTATTGGGAGGTCCAGGAGGTTTATGCTCTGAAATACAGAGGGAGGTGCACCTGAGAGCTCGCCCCGTGTGGACAGTGCTGTGACCGCACCTGTCAGCAGCCTTGCCACCCTCCCACACCCCTACTGTCCTACCCTGTGCAGACTGAAACCGACAGAGCCAAGTGATCCTTTCATCCTTTTTTCCAAAATGTGCACACAGAGCGGGTGTTTTCCACACTTGAGCTTTTTATGTACCATTTTCAGGGTTTTTGCCACGTCCACATACCAACTTTCTTAGTCTTTAATCTAACATTTTTATTTAAATTGACTTTAATTTCATTCACTTTTGTTTTTAGTTTGTGTCATTTTAAGCAGTTAATATCCATGGAATCACAGGTTTGATTCACAGGTCAATAGTTTTAATACACACCAAAATATTAAACTGTTAGAAGCTCTTCACCATGGCCATTTCAGATAATTCTGTGTGGGTGGGGCAGCATTTCATTGGGTATGACGTGCATTGTGAGCAGCAGCATGCAGGGAGGCGGAAGAGCATGTGCTGACACTTGCGTTTCTCTTCCCTATGCTCTAGGTGCCGGCACGGGCCTCTGGGGAAGTGCGTGCACTGCGTTCCTCTAGAGGTGAGAGTCCACGCAGAGGGAGTTCCCAGAGCTGTCTCCACACCTCTTAGTCCCTGGGCTGGGTTGGAGTGGTTCAAAGAACTTACCTATTTATTGCCCTGGGCCTCGTATTCCCCCTAGTGCAGGCTGCACTGAGAGGATGGGCCTTTATTTATGGGAGTGACCTTCTGGGTGGATTATGAACAGCTGGAACAGGGTATTGCTGTGATAAAGGGGCAGCATTTACACTGGGTTCCCAGGACAATCCTTTTAAAACCTGACACAAAGCTGGGCCTGGTGGTTTTCATGTTCATCATCGTTTTGATTTACTTTGCCCTGAATCTCACGTCTCTACTGATTTGTCCTGGTAAGATTGAGAGTTACCATAATAATGCTGACTTGTGACTGGTTAACACTGAATTTACGGCAGGAAGGCCAACCTGATTTTCTTCATGAGGCTCTTCTTGCTTCGTCTTGTGGCTTTTTTTTTTTTTTTTTGCAAAATTTACTTGATATTTGACTTACATCATTTTATATTTAATAGAGATTCATTTTAATCTTTTAGAGATAACTGGTACACAGAAAACTTGGTTCTGACCTAGAACAATAGTGAGGACCCAGCACCAGTTCTCCCTTCCTGCCCACCTGCCTCAGGGCTTGGCAGGAGGAGGCTGTGGCTGTGACCCCGGTCGCAGGTACGTAACTCCGTTGACTGTGTGTTTTGGCAGCCGTTTGATGAGGACTACCTAAACCACCTGGAGCCTCCTGTGAAGCACATGTCCTTCCACGCCTACATCCGAAAGCTGACTGGAGGGGCTGACAAGTAAGCAACTTGAATGTGGGGGTGGCACCCGTGTGGCTTGGGACACGGAAGTTCATTTTCTGTCACTTGCACATATTGCTTAAAGCCCCTTGGCATATGAGTGAGAAAAGTATAGATAAGAGTCTGGGCATGCATTGTTTGAATTTGTGAATCTTATTCTGATTCTAGAAGAGGAAACAGGTGGGTGGAGACTCTGGTACCTGCTGTAGTCCACAGTGCCCAGTGAATGGGCAGAGGCCAGGCTGGTAGTGGCCGCTGTGAGGGCCCAGGGGTACCTTGGCAACCTTCTCTTGGGTATTCAGTGTCCTGGCAGCTAGTTGTTTGCGAAAATGGATGAGATGAGGCGTGACAGTGGCCAGTCCTGTGTCTGTGCAGTCTGAGCCCACCTTCCCTCTGCTTTTTGGAAAACCTGAACCACCTCCCCCCAGTCCTCTTGGCTCCACTGTTTCACAGCCCCCATCAGCCTTTTGCCCTGGAGCCTGCCTCGTTAGGAGCTCAACTTCACAGCCATAGTAAGGCTGAGGTAGGGTGTTTTTTTTTTTTTTTTTTTTTGCAAAATTTACTTGATATTTGACTTACATCATTTTATATTTAATAGAGATTCATTTTAATCTTTTAGAGATAACTGGTACACAGAAAACTTGGTTCTGACCTAGAACAATAGTGAGGACCCAGCACCAGTTCTCCCTTCCTGCCCACCTGCCTCAGGGCTTGGCAGGAGGAGGCTGTGGCTGTGACCCCGGTCGCAGGTACGTAACTCCGTTGACTGTGTGTTTTGGCAGCCGTTTGATGAGGACTACCTAAACCACCTGGAGCCTCCTGTGAAGCACATGTCCTTCCACGCCTACATCCGAAAGCTGACTGGAGGGGCTGACAAGTAAGCAACTTGAATGTGGGGGTGGCACCCGTGTGGCTTGGGGCACGGAAGTTCATTTTCTGTCACTTGCACATATTGCTTAAAGCCCCTTGGCATATGAGTGAGAAAAGTATAGATAAGAGTCTGGGCATGCATTGTTTGAATTTGTGAATCTTATTCTGATTCTAGAAGAGGAAACAGGTGGGTGGAGACTCTGGTACCTGCTGTGTCCACAGTGCCCAGTGAATGGGCAGAGGCCAGGCTGGTAGTGGCCGCTGTGAGGGCCCAGGGGTACCTTGGCAACCTTCTCTTGGGTATTCAGTGTCCTGGCAGCTAGTTGTTTGCGAAAATGGATGAGATGAGGCGTGACAGTGGCCAGTCCTGTGTCTGTGCAGTCTGAGCCCACCTTCCCTCTGCTTTTTGGAAAACCTGAACCACCTCCCCCCAGTCCTCTTGGCTCCACTGTTTCACAGCCCCCATCAGCCTTTTGCCCTGGAGCCTGCCTCGTTAGGAGCTCAACTTCACAGCCATAGTAAGGCTGAGGTAGGGTGTTATCCCTGGCTTGGCCTCTGGTGCTTCAGCATTGCTGTGTGCAGGCTCGGCCAGACGGGCAGGCGGGCAACGGGGACGGCTGGCTCTTAGAGAGCAGCTGTGACAGTGGCAAGCTGAGAGCACTTTGATTTCTTCTGAATTACATCAAGTCCTTGCCATGCAGCCCCATCCTGCTGATGTGTTCACCTCACCGAAAAGGAACGGACTTATTACCGGGACTTTATGATTCCTGTCTGTGCAGCAAGAGGAGATGGTGGCTGAACCCAAGTCAGCAACATTTCATGAAGAATGCCATATTTGCCTGCTTGTAGTTTTTCTCTGACAGCCTGCTGACATACTGAAATGACTTTCAAAAAAACTTAGGCCAGGGGAAAAAAATCTACCAGAAGCCTATCCTTGTTTTGTCCATGGGATAAGCTCTGAGGCTGTCTGGACCAGAGCACGAGTGTGCTGAGGTCTGCTGGCCTTTTGTCAGTCTAGGTCAAGGGCTCGCTCGTTGCTGTCGTTAACACGTAGCCTTGGTGGTAACCCTTGCTTCCGAGACATCATTTTTGTGATGCCGCTGGCTTGTGGGGACAGTGCTGATCACTGGGCTGTTTGTGAACAGGAAAGCGACGGAGGTTGCAGGCACTCGTGCAAGCTCACCCCAAGTCCACAGTGTGGCCCAGGACATCCTCACTGACCAAAAGCAGAGTGGCATATCTTTGTTATGTATCCTAATCACATGTTTTTATGGATAAGAATTCTGTACAGAAATCTTAAGTACTAGACTCATTACGTAAATATTTCTGTTAAGTCGGTGAAATTTAAAAAGAGTTTCATTTTCTCTCAGAGGCATAGGTTAAATCTAGATATTCAGCAGTACTCTTGAAAATCTTCATAGATGTTAGTGATAGTGAAAATGAACTGTTTTTGTCAGAAATAGTTCTGAATCCTGTACAGTCTTAAGTTTACAGGACAGAAGGTAGAACTCCGTTAGAATAAATTTTAGCACGTTTTCCCTGCTGTTGCTACCACGTGCTTAGCTCCTGAGAACTCTATTCGGGAAGTGTAAGGTATCTTACATTTTATTTCCAGCCTCCTGCTAAACTTTTCACCATTGTAATGTTTAATTAAGTTGCATTTTCTTGTTCAGGGGGAAATTTGTTGCCCTGGAGAACATCAGTTGCAAGATTAAATCAGGGTGTGAGGGACACCTTCCATGGCCTAACGGCATCTGTACTAAATGCCAGCCAAGTGCCATCACGCTGAACAGACAGGTGAGATGTTGTCTGTGTCCATCTAGATGCAGAAAGCAGTATATTTGTGTTCATGGCTGAGGAAAGATCTCTAGCTCCTTCAAGCATAGAGGGGAGCCTTCAGTTTTCTGTCTTGTTGGCTTGTGTGGAGGCAAAATTTTCTTGGTGATTGTTTAAAATGCTCAGTGGTTGTGACTTTGCCTTTTAAGAAACTGTGGCTCTGGAAGTTGGCTGTGGCTCAACTATGAACAGAACTGTCCTGGGACCAGCTCAGAACATCTCTCCAAGCCAGGTTAAGAAGAGAACTAGGCTCAGGAAGAGGAGCCTTGGCTCAAGAGGGAACTCAGGGAAAATTTTGTATAGTTATTCTGGCCTTTTCCACTCTAATCGTCCAGCCCTCCAAGAATAGCTCACCTCATCTTTCCCTTGCTGCTGCCAGCCTGTGTTTAGCTGCTTAGAATTCCATGAACTCCTGGACTGTCGAGAACCTTTCTCCTTTTCTTTCTTTCCTGCCTTCCATTCATCACTCTAGTTCTCTTTTTTCTTTCTTTCTGTCTTAATTTCTTTTTGAAAACTTGTTTTGACTTAGAAAATGTGAAAACATGCATTTTAGGTAAAATCCCATCTGGAATCAAACTCTCCCCCCTGCAGTGGAAGTGCAGAGTCTTAACCACTGGACTGCTAGGGATGTCCCCCAGTGAGATAAATTTGAATGAATTTATTGAGGAATCCCACCATTACCCCTTCTACCTGCTAAAAACTGAAGTAGTTTTAAGGGCAGAGCACATTTTTAAAGTCTGTGTTTAAAAAGCTAGGTAAAAGATAGTTGTGAATGGTTTGTGCTAAAAAAATTATTTTTTATTGAGTGTTTGAATTTAACCTATTGTTGTTAACTCTACAGAAATATAGACATGTGGACAACATCATGTTTGAGAATCATACAGTTGCTGACCGCTTCCTTGACTTCTGGAGGAAGACGGGGAACCAGCACTTCGGGTACTTGTATGGACGGTACACGGAGCACAAAGACATTCCTCTTGGTATCAGGGCTGAAGTAGCTGCAATTTATGAGCCTCCTCAGGTAGACGTGAACAGGATTTACAGTCTGTGGGTCTCTATTGCTTTATTTTGACGGCTCTATGGGATGCCTTTTTCAGATTGCTTGTTGCTTTTCTTATTGCATCATTTGCCACAGTCTGTAGACACTCAGACACACTCAAAAAGAACATTTGGAGAGTAAGAGCATAACCCCTAAATATTTCAGTGTATGTTTCCAAAGAATAAGGATACGTTCTTATATAACAAGCGCATTGAGCAATTTAAGTAAGTTGAGCTTTGATACAGACCTAATCAAGGAAATGGCAATCCACTCCAGTATTCTTGCCTGGAGAATCCCATGGACAGAGGAGCCTGGCAGGCTATAGTCCATGGGGTTGCAAATGAGTCAGACATGACTTAGCGACTAAACCACCACCAATCTGCCATCTTATTCCACTTTTGTCAGTCCCCCAAAAGTGTCATAAAGTTGCTCTCTTCTGATTCCCTGTCTCCTCTGCTCATGCCTACAGTCACCTATCCTAGGAATTATGAAATTAGAGTCACAAAATTACCCTAGTTCTTTATCTTATGCCACATGTAACTTAATAACAGTATCAAGATTACCACTGGTGTAAGACCGAAAACAGTTTAGAATTGTTTAGGTGGAAGGGTATATCCCACTAGGGACCAGCAGTTGGTTTCTGTGTTTAAAGTTGCCTGGAAGATCTTCTCTGTATGATTATGTCACCAACAGGTTATAACTAACATTTATGTTCATTTGATTTTCAGTATTTAGGGATTGGTTTTATATATATGTATTTAAATTTGTTGTACAATTATGTAAAACTTCTATATGGTTGTGTAATATATATATGTAATATACTTCTATTGTTTTATTATATATAATAAGTTTACTACAAAAGTGAAGACTGGAACTGTACTGCATCCTGGTTTATGATGTGTTGAGATTCTTAGGAGAGGGTCTTATTCCTGCAGGTTACTGTGATGCAAAAACACAAAAATGCAGTGCGTTGAGGTATGAACAAAGGAACAAATGGAACATAGTAAATGTTAGGCTGAATTAGGTGGTGGGTATATAGGTGTTCACTAGTGATTCTTTAAACTTTGTTGTATGCCTGAAATTTTTTATTTTAAAAAATGTTGGAAAAGAAATTTCCATGTTTGCAAAGTGAGATCTACAGACAAGCGTCTTCCCCTTCATCTGATTTCCTCCCTTCCCTACAGGTATCCCTCACTTTAAACAATTTTTGGCTTAGATCTGTAGAGTTTGATTTTTTTTTTTAATAGCATAAGTGGGTACCTAGATACTCCTGTCTTCTCCTTTATCTCTGGTGGGCATCATGCCATACACATGTGTGTAGAGATACTCCTGGTATCTCTACAGGAGCTACACACCTGCACAGGCCACAAGGCCTGCAGTTCCAGACTCTGGTTTATTTTTAAAAAAGTGAACCAGTCATGGCTCCTATCAGTCAACAGGATATCCACTTCAGATGCCCTTTTGTTGGCTTAGAGTGTAGTTATCTTCTGTGCTCTCTTATTTTGCCTTGCCTGTGAAGCTAAGCACTGTCCCTGTAGAAATTGTGTGCAGGTTTTCCAAGGCTGTTTTTTCTGGGGATGAATGTTACTTTGTAACTCTAACCTTGCCTAATCTAGTTAAGCTTACTTGGAGTTAAACTATTTATCCAAGGGAGTTTTAAAACTAACTTCTATTCCAAACAAAGGAATCTTAAGGTGTCGAGAGCCTTCTCTAGCCTTGTGCTGTGTTCTGTCGAGAGCCTTCTCTAGCCTTGTGCTGTGTTCTGGAAATCTTGCCATGACTGGTTCACTTTTTTTTTATAAACTAGGATCTGGAACTGTAGGCCTTGTGGCCTGTGCAGGTGTGTGGCTCCTGTAGAGATACCAGTTCTTCCCTGGGTGTATTTATACAGATTGTGTGTCGTCTGCCCCCTTGACAGTCTTGTTATTTATTGAGAGCCACAGAGGAAGTATTGGACCAGGCCTTCTGTGATGGTTCACTTGTAAGGAGATGGAAAATGGCAGTAAGTGCTCACCCAGAGACCCTGCTTGTCCATCCCTTCAGGTGCTGAATGTGCTCTGTAAGCGGGATCTGCTTTTGGAAGCACATGATGTTCCAGTTCAGTTTTGAGGAGGGTCCTTTCATGAAGTATTTTAACAGTTCTGTTAAGAGTATGATTGAACAAAAAATTGAATCAGAAGCCTTTGGCGTCGAAACTACTCACAGCATCATCAGAGCTCCCAAACTAGGGATCCTGGAGGCTGAAACACCCAAACTAGGGATCCTGGAGGCTGAAACATTTGACCTCTTAATAACCTCTAGCCCATTAGAAGTTGAAGTTCATGATGCCACATGTCATGAAACAAAAATCCTTAGGTTTGTTCTGAGTTTGTACTTTGAGCTGTGCTCTTGGATGTATTAATCATCTCCATATGGGTCATACCCAGCAACATAAAGTTCTTTTGTTATTTGCCAGGGTTTGACTAATTTACAAGGATATACCCAATTAGCATAACTCAATTTGGAATTACCTTCACTTTCCTGTTTCATAGCTGTGTCGTCTGCTCAGTATGATGCTTAACCTATGAGCTGCATTTTGGTGCAGATTAAAGATTTCAGCATGTTTTGTCTGCTGCAAGAAGTGGAGTCCTGTGGCTAGTGTAGGTTGCATGTGAGCCAGACCAAGCCCCCCACTGCCCCAAGCTGAGCACTCTCCTCACCAGTCAACAGGATACCCATTTCAGGTGCCCTTTTGTTGGCTTAGAGTGTGGTTATCTTCTGTGCTCTCTTATTCTGCCTTGCCCATGAAGCTAAGCACTGTCCCTGTAGAAGTATGTGTGCAGGTTTTCCAAGGCTGTTTTTCTGGGAATGAATGTTACTTTGTAACTCTAACCTTGCCTAATCTAGCTAAGCTTACTTGGAGTTAAACTATTTATCCAAGGGAGTTTTGAAACTAACTTCTACTCCAAACAAAGGAATCTTAAGGTGTAGAGAGCCTTCTCTAGTCCTGAACAACCACACGTTTCATGTGGAGCTGCTAACGTGAACCAGCCTGAATATTGCCTCTTCATGTTCTCTGAATCTTGATTAAAAGCAAAGGTGAGCCCTGGAAGGAAAGAGCCTGGAGGGCTTGCCTTATGGATCTGGTTGAGCTTTTTTGCTGCTGAAAATCTCCTGTTTGACAAGGGAGATTGGTGCTCCTTTGTGACAACCGACAAGAAATGGAGCAGAGCTGCTTGCTGCTTTTCTGAACCCCTCCTCTAAATCCACCTTCTTTTTAATACCCTCACAGATTGGTACACAGAATAGCTTGGAGCTTCTTGAAGACCCAAAGGCCGAGGTGGTTGATGAAATTGCTGCCAAACTTGGCCTGAGGAAGGTATTGAGACTATTTTTCCTTGAGGGAGGACCTGGGCTCTGTGTTGGGGACATCTAGGTGTGTCGCGTGGCCAGGCCCGATCCGGGACTGAACTCCCAGCTGCTCAGGGTCAGTGTAGGCCCTGCATGTTTTGAAGCCTCGCTTGTATTTATTGGATGCCTAAAAAAGGATGCCAGTGTAGGGACTAGTAAATCCACCAGATATGATTCTTGCGGATTGCCTCAAAGTGGGCCAGGAAAGAAGCAGCAGGAGCAAGACCCCTACTTCTGCTGCAGGGGACCTGACACCAGGCTCTATGTCCCACCTGCCTGCTAAGGCACATCCTTCCGGGTGTGAGCTCTCCTTTCACGTGTCTGTCTGCACTGATCATTTTCTCTCCCCTGCACTTGGAAATTCTGGTGGTTCCTCTTCAGTCCTCATTGAACCTCCTGTTTGTAATTGAGGCATCTGAGCATATAAGCCTTGCTAGTTTTCTGGGCAGTTAGAAGACGGAGGGTTTTCTTTTTGAATCTGTTTATCTAGTTTATCTCACATCTTTGGTAGAGTTCCTAGGAACTATAAAGATGACTTTTTATAGATAATGTTGAAATGTGAATTTGAACACATCTTAAAAATTCACTATTAATAGCTACATAAGTTTTATCCTTTGTTTCCTAATCAATTTAGACAGAGAAATAGACTCTGTACAGATAAATGGGGAAAGACTGGAAATGTGCCTTTTAACCCAGGAATGCTATGGAGCAAAGTTACTACTTCATTTTAAGGAAAAAACTCCTGTTGTTTCTAACAAGGAGTCAGTATCATGATTTAGGGGCATATTTTGGTTTAAATCCTGAAAGTTTCTCATGTTGAAAAGAGAAATCATTTTTTTTTTTAACCCATTTTTGTTATAAATGTTTGGTTCATGGTAGAGTAGAAGATCTTGAAATTACTTAAATGCCTTTCTCCAAACACTTAATTCCTTAGCCCTTATCTCAGCTTGATTTTGATTCTGTTTTGTTTAATGGTTAAATTACATTTATCCCTTAAGTCTCATTTTCTCCATTGCCATCCTCCTTGGGGGTTTTGTTCATTTGGGCATTTTTAAAGAAAACAGAAGTCTCTTGATTTGGCTGGTCATGTCTGCAGGAGATGGGTTGAAGTTTCATGTCAGGGCTGTACTGGAGAGGGTCACAGACACCAGGTCACTTCTTTGAAGGACTGAAATGGATGTGTATCTGGATTCCATCACCACTCTTCGACCTGCCAGCCAGGTTCAGGAAGGGTAACCAGCTGTGAGATTCATGGGCACAGGAGGGCCAGGGTTCACAGAGCACATGGACAGGCACTGTTTCTGTAGCTGGACGTGCCAGGAAGGCTGACTGTGCCAAGGTCTGGGATTGGCATTTCAGATCCCTGTACCCTCAGATGCTTCCTTCAGCCCTGCACTGGAGCTCAGAGGAACAGTTGGGTGAAGTCTCTGTTGTGTGTTTTATTTTAAATGCATTCTCTAGGGAGTATGTTCTCCTTTCTGATGGAGAAAGCCCTAGCATCTGAAGTGGCATTGTCTTTATTTGCTTGCTCGTTGTTTTTCCTCTCCAGAGTGCCAATCCCCTTTTCACTGATACTCTGTTAGTTTTGTCCAGCCCAGAGTCCCTTGCACCTAGCACAGTGCTGGGCCCAGAGATGGTGCTGAGTCTTAGTTTCTAACACATAAGTGAGCTTTGCTCCTTTGCTCTCATCCCCACCCAGCAACATAAGGGGGAGGACAACCAGTGTCAGCTGAGTACTGTTTGAGAGCCCTGGTTTGGACAGTGGCTTAGCTGAGGAGTTGACTCACCTAGAAAGAAAGGACTGACTCCCAGGAGTCTCCTCTCTGGGCAGAAGCTAGAAGGCATTCGTCATCTGTTTCAGGGAGAGACTCAGAAGGTATTTTTCTCTCTCATGCAGGTTGGCTGGATATTTACAGACCTTGTCTCAGAAGATACTCGGAAGGGTACAGTTCGATATAGTCGAAATAAGGTGAGGTGGGGCGAGGATGTTTGCTTGGCGGGACCTTGTTACAGACCAGCTCTGGGCTGCATTCTTGGGCATCTCTGCACAGCTTACGTTTTTAGAACACATTATTTTCAACACATTGTTCTTGGTAAATTAAGGCTGAGTCTGTTCATTCTGTGTGGAAATCAAAACCCTCCTTACCTTTATAAAGCTCTGCCTTTCATAGGTCAGCCCATGAGGTGAATTGCCCTGTGCTTCTGGCCTTACTGGTTACAGGTGGTTTTCTGTGAGGGGCTGGTAACAGGAAGTGTAGGTACTTGTTTCACCGTAGTTTGTGACATGTCATAGTTTAGTTCTTAATGTTTTCTAAAGAAGAAATAGAAGCATATTTTGACATGATGCTATATAACTTGATATGCTGGTTCTCTTTTCTTAGGACACCTATTTCCTGAGTTCAGAAGAATGTATCACTGCAGGAGACTTCCAAAATAAGCATCCCAACATATGTCGACTATCTCCAGATGGACATTTTGGATCCAAGTTTGTTACTGCAGTGGCTACAGGTATAAATGGAGGCAGAGTTATATTATAACCATTGCTACCCTGTCAATAGGTTTTGTTCCTCTTTGCATTCTTTTTTAGGCACCTTTTTCTTTTTTTTTTTTTTGACTCACCCCGGTACCAGGCCTGAATGGATACAGGAAAGAAAGGATTAAATCATGTCAAGTCTGTGTTTAGCCTGCTCTGCTGCCCAGTTGTTGGTTTAGTCACCGAGTCATGTCTGACTCTCTGCAACCCTGTGGCCTGTGACCCCACCAGGCTCCTCTGCCATGGTGTTTTCCCAGGCAAGAGTACTGGAATGGGTTGCCATTTCCTTCTCCAGAGGATCTTCCCAACCCAGGAATCAAACTTGGGTCTCCTGTGTTGAAAGGTGGATTCTTTACTAGTGAGCAACCAGAAAAGCCCTGCATTGTTAATGTAGTTACAGTAGATTTTCTTAATCGGCCTGTGAGACATGAAATTCTTTCTGGTTTGTGGCAGAAATCCTGAATTCAGCGTCACCCCAAACTGTTAATACTGGAATCGTGGCCTCTGGTCCACTCTCTTAGCCTTAGTCCAGGTTCACTCGGTTCTGGATCTGAGTTTTAGGTTGCCTTTGCCCCTTTCCAGTAATGAAGGATGGCTCTGGTTAAGTAAGAGAAAGGAATTTACTGTTCCCGTTCCTTGTTTATTTATGAGTGGAAGTGTCATTTTAAGAAATCTTTTCCATAAAGCTTTTATTGGGAGTGATGAGTGTGTTTGTGATATTGTGTCTATTGTATTACATGTTACATATATGTCATGAAAGTCGCTCAGTCGTGTGCAGCTCTTTGTGACCCCATGGACTATACAGTCCATGGAATCCTCTAGGCCAGAATACTGGAGTGGGTAGCTTTTCCTTCTCCAGAGGATCTTCCCAACCCTGGGATCGAATCCAGGTCTCTCGCATTGCAGGCAGAATCTTTATCAGCTGAACCACAAGGGAAGCCCATATATTATGAATACATAGTGATAAAAGATTATGGCCTGTAGAAAAGTCCCACCAAATCTGTAATGCACTTGAGATGCTGTCTTAGAAAAAAGCCAAGTATAAGACCATATGGTTCAAAAGGAGTAGGAATTTGAAACTTGGAAAACCAACTCGTAAAAACAGTCTCTTTGGTCCGTTTATTAAACACTAACCTTGATCCTGTGAAGCCTTGAGTTCTCCCATCACAGAGGTGATAATCCAGTTCGTTCATGGCTACCACACTTCTTCTAGTTTAAAAACCCAGTTTACAAACATCCTAAAGCATATAAATAAATATGTGCTCAGTCGTGTCCAACTCTTTATGACCCCATGGACTGTAGCCTGCCAGGCTCCTCTAGCCATGGAATTTTCCAGGCAAGAATACTTGAGTGGGTTGCCATTTCCTTTTCCGTAAGTAACTGTATCCCCTGTTAATCCCAGTTGAGCCTGTTACCACTGCCATGGGACCCATGGAGGAAAGCATCTTGCATGCTGTCTGAACTTTTAAGATCCGTTTGATTTGCGATCCATTCAGAGGGACAGGCACCTTCTCTTTGAAATGAATGTACTTTGGGGCACAAGAGGCTATGGCAGCATCTCTCACATGTTAACGTGAATTAATGGGGTCAAGTGCTTAAGGAAGTGGATTGGAGTTTGGACAGGGATTAGTGAAAGACTAATTCTGTAGCATAGAGTCCTTCTACCAGGGCCTCATGGGGCAGGGAGCCTATTGTGATGAGAACACTCAGGGCAGCAGGAGCCAAGGGGGAGAACAGAGAAGAGACAGTTTGTACATTATCAGAATTTTGCCAAGCCAGCTTTCTGTTTGACACAGGAGAGGAGAGTATTCTCTTTCTATTCCCTACGTCACATAAACCCCCACTCGCTTCATTTAGGCTAAGATTCTGGGTCTAGGCGTTTAGGCTGATGGTTCTCAAACCTATTAGACCTGATACCTGCTCTTTAGTACATTTATGACACGTCTTTACTATCCAGAAAGTAAAGTTCGTAGATAATATACCAGCCTACACACCTGATTCTAAAAAGAAAGCAGAGTCGTAGGATGACTGTAACATCAAGGAAAAATAATAGTGAAGGAACGTGTAATAAGACAGTACACTCCCATGAGCCAGCAAGTCCTTGGGAACTGCACTGTGGAGGACTGCCAGCCTTGTGGGCGGGCCCTGTGTAGGCATCAGTGACATGGTTCCTAGACATTCAGCCAGCAGCCCTCCATAGAACTCTGAGCCAGGCAGGGCTCTTCCTCAGCTTATACGGTATCCTGTTCATAGATGATATGCTGTTAAAGCTATGAGTGTTTATTTCTGTAGTTGTGTATGGAATGCAGTTGATTCTAATCTCAGGTCTCCACAAATACAAGTTTTGCCTACAGGAGTGTGCACAGGACATTTCAAGGCCAGGTGTGATGTGGAGCGGTCTTTGTCGTGAGGGACTCCCTTGAACACAGCAGGACATCCAGCACCTCTGACTTTAGCCTGCTAAAACTGGCAGCTCCTGCCCCACCCTGCCCTACTTCGTTAAGAAAAACAAAAGTCACCTCCACAGATTTGCAGAACTGCTTCTTGTGAACACTGTTGTTTTAGGCTTCCATGGGCTCCCATGGTAACCTAACCCCTTTAATTACTGTTTTTATGGGGAATTATTTGATGAGCCCAAAGAACTGGTACCTGTTTAGATTATAAATAGTTTCCAAGTCAGGAGTTGCCTGTACTTTCAGTTATTGAGTCATACCTGTTGTTGAGAATGTGGAAATTACAGATTGTCCGTGGAAATTTTGCATCTGAAATTGGCACTTGACTGACAGGTTTTAAAACTGTAAGGTAGTAAATCACTTATAAGAAGGTCTGCAGTTAGAGTCCTGTCAGATCTGAGCTGAGTTGTCCTTCTTGGTAGTGCTGTGAGATACTCAGATGCACAATTTCTCTCCCTTTCCCGGGGGTGGCGATGGATGGTGTTTCTTGATCAGTACCTTACTCTGCTTTTATAAAGAAACTAAGCTAGAGATGTTGAGAGCTTTTTGTTTTTTTTTAATTCTCCAAAGCTATTGCAGTTGTCAGGGTGTGACCCTGATTCTGGAAGGGAGGAAAATGGCTGAATGATTGGTCCTGCCTGACCTCCTCCATGGCTTTTACCCTTGTCTCAAACTGTAACCCTGCTGCAGGTTTCTGTGGAGTAGGACCTAAGAAAGGTTAGAGTGGAGGGCAGGGCTTGGCACAGGGAGCGTGGCCTCCTAAGAGCTGCGGCAGGGTCCACGCCTGCCTCGCAGATGCGCCGGCCATCCAGGTGTCTGAGGTCAGGACTGCCCTCTGTGTGCAGATAACTAGCGTTGTATTTGCTGGGAAAAGTTTCTGTCTTCTCCCATTCATTCCGATCTGTCTCCCTGCATTCACTCAAGAATAGAATTTGCTGGAACATGGGGCTCTGTTGTTCATATCCCTGTGTTACTAAAATCCAGGAGCCCAAGCGTGCTTTTGGGTGGGTTTTAGAGAAGGTTTAACAGTCATACCTCCAGTTCTGAGAGAGCATGTTGCTGGTGGGCCTGTTTGAGGAGCTGCAGTAGCATTTCCACGGCCTGTGTTCAAGGCTTTGTGCCCACAGCTCTCGTGAAGCTGCAGTCGAACCTTTTTGATTCTACCCAAGACACATACACGGGAGTTGGTTCTGCAGATCCGAGATGAAGAGTGACACTTGTTTTGAAATCCCCCAGTGGATTCTCACTGAAGGTCTTTCTCTTGCAGGTGGCCCCGACAATCAGGTCCACTTTGAAGGGTACCAGGTGTCCAATCAGTGCATGGCGCTGGTCCGAGATGAATGCCTGCTGCCCTGCAAGGATGCCCCTGAGCTCGGCTATGCCAAGGAGTCCAGCAGCGAGCAGTACGTGCCTGATGTGTTTTATAAGGTAAAAATGCGATGGTAGCAGAAGAGAGAAGTGGATGGAGAGCAGTGTGGGCGCTGACCTGTCCTGGACGTTACTAATTTTGGTGCATTCTGGCCGTGGGTCCACCATGGTCATCTAGAGGCCAGCTTGTGGATAAGGAATCTGTACCTTTTCCAGGGCTTTTGATAACGATGCAGGATTGTGTGGTGTCAGGGCTTATAAGCAGAAGTGGGGATGCTGTGCCCTGGAGTTGGAGTGTATAACAAGTAAGACCATTGCAACACAGACTCTCAGTTTCTGAAAAAGAGAATTGGTGCTTGTGGGCCTCAGCAGGAGTGAAGGTTGGCAAAAGTGAGGCTCTCCTGAGGAGACCCAGTCATCCATTTCTAAATCTGTTTCCCTTGAAAGCTGTGAAAATGACTTTTATTGAAAACTCTGGGGACTTCCCTGGCGGCCCAGTGGTTAAGACTTTGGCTTCCATTACAGGGGACACGGGTTCCATCCCTGGTCCGGGAGCTGAGGTCCTGCATGCTGTATGGCGTGCCACACCTCTCCCCCCTCCCAGAAAAGAAAGAAAGCTGTGATCTGGTTTGGACAGTCAGCGTTGGGTGCTTCCCTGGAGGCTAGTGACCTGGTTCTCGCCCGCCTCGTGGGAGTTGTTCGTGGTCACAGTCCGGCTCTGTGCCTGTCCCGCGTCCTGGGCAGACCCCGGTTTCCATCCGGCACTGCTCTTCCCGGAGGAGCCTTTATTTCTTGTGGTGCAGGGCTGCTTCCGTATGTCTGAGAAGTACTTTGTCTCCATTGCTGAAGGACGTTTTCACCACGTAACAAGTTCTAGGCTCCAGTTCTACTTGTGGTCTCACTGCACTTAGGCCTCAAAGACTTGCTGGCAGAAGGGGCCTGGAACCGAAAATAGGCAAGCAGTGAAAGCCCAGAGAGAGTGACGATCCAGTTTCTTTAAAATGATTTGATTCTTTAGCATTCTTTTTGTATCAGTGTGTGCAATGACTAGGCACTAAGCAGTGTCTAGTCATTGTTCTATTTGTTTTTATTGTTCCAACAAGGCTGTATTTTTAAATAGCTTTATCGAGATGCAGTTTGCACATCACACGGTTCACTGATTTGAAGTGCCCAGCTCAGGGGCTCTTAGGATGTTTGCAGGGTTGCCTAGCCATCACCACCATCTAATTTTAGAACAGTTTTGTCCCCCCAAAAGAAGCCCGGCATCGTTTAGCAGTTACACCCCAGTCCTCCCAACACCTGACAACCACTGATTTGCTTTCTCTGGTTTCCTTGATGGAATCCTACAGTGTGTGGTCTTTTGTGACTTGGCTTTTCACCACTTACAGTGTCTCATGGTTCATCCAGGCCTGCAGTCTGCAGTGCTTCATTCTTTTCATTGCTGAATAGCATTCTGTGCCAAGGACACATCCTACTACCTATAGGACATGTCAGACAGCCAGGAGAGCACCCAGAGCTGAGGGGCTCCAGGGCCTCATCCTGGTGGTGACTTGAAAGCTATACACTACATGACTGTGACAAAGACTTCACCTCCTCAGGGATTAGAAGCGGGGCTGAGACTGTCTGAAGCTGGGTCTTTCCTGCTGTGGCATCTGTGGCTGTGGGTGATGAGCAAAGTGAAAATGCGAGGGCCTGAGTGTCTTGTCCCTGCCCCTGGTCTCCCCCTCAGCTCTTTGGAATGAAGGTCTGCCTTCTACTTCTGAATCTGAGCTTCTGCATGTTCTGAGGGTAGTGGGGGCCGGGACTGTCATTGTGCCAGGAAGGCCGGGTCAGTATGATAGCAAGCAGCTTGTCTTTGCTTTGTAGCAGCCTGTCAGGAAATGCTCTCTGAGCAGGCAGGCCTGATGCTGTATCTGCTCCTTTCGGCTAGTGGCAGTGGAGAGACACAGTGAGGCTGGCCTGTGATAGCTCGCTCAGGTGTCCCCTCAGATCTGTGGGACAGTAAGGAGCTCTGCGAAAGGGTTCTCCATGTCATTCTTGAAACATTTCCAAAGAGTCTTAAGAATTCTGTTGTCTCTTCTCTCCTTTGGTGTTCAGTAACAATTTCTGGCTTAATAACACAGATTTTGCCCTTACACAAATTCTGGGTGCATCAGGTACTCTGAACAAATACTTTTAAACCATTATTAAACATTCACACATCAAAATCACACCATGCTGGGGACCACTGTGAAGGTTTGATCTCTCCCCAAAAGTTCCTGTCTTACAAGATATGTTTGTATGGCATGTTGCGGAATGTAGAATGACTCACTTATAGACCCTAAGACCTGGTGATCCTGCTAGTTGTGGTCCTGAGCCTTTTGGGGACAGCTTGCTGGTGTGGGGGCAGTGATGGGGTCTGGTGTCTTCATGGAAAGCTGTTCCCTGTTAGCTGCAAAGACCTGTGAAGCCTGGCGCGCTGTGTATGTGGACATAGCTCCAAGGTCATCAGGCTGCCATCTCTCTTTTTTTTCCAGAATTTTAAAAATTAAATACTGAGTAGATATAAGAGATTATTTACAAAACATGTTTAAGAAATTTAAAAAAGCAGAAATACCAATCCCCAGAATTAAGAACCAGAACGTTCCTGTGGCCTCTGAAGTTGCTGGGTCTTCCTGTCTGCTTCCAGAAGGGGTGCAGTATGACTTCCTTGCTTTTCTTCCAGTTTTACCTCCTATGTATGTTTTCCTAAACCAGGTACTGTGAGTTGTACATGTTGCTGCACACAGTAGACCAAAAACTGTGCTCTTGTGTCCTCCGAGCCAGGCCGTGTTCCCTTACCCTGGAGCAGCCTGAGACCTACCTGTGTGTGGCCATTGCCTTGGCCCGAGTCCACTGTGAGCAGAATGCCACACGAGGCACTGTACTCCACAGCCTCGGGCCCGATCCTGCTCACCATTCGGACATCCATGGGGCGTTTTCTTGAGCTGTCACTGTGCCATCCTGATCATAAGTGAGGCCAGGCTCCTGTTTCTTCATTTGTTTGCTCCGTCCTGTCTCCTGTGATGTGCTGGTTGTATCTGTTTCCTGTTCCTTCCTGGGTGGCAGTCTTTTTCTCCCTGCCTCTGACCATGTCAGGAGTGTGACACCCCTGCCTCTTCTCTCCCGTGGTGTCACTGAAGCAGAAAGCTTTCATTTCCATGTGGTCACCTTTCTACGGTTTGGCATTTTGAATCATAAAGAAAATCTGTTATCTTGTCTTCTCTAAGGTTGGTGGTTTTGAGTTTTAAGCCCACCTAGGATTGTGTGTTCCGAGGTAGGGGCCCAGTTTTCCTCTTAATTTATTAGCCGTATTCTGTGTGAACACCGTTTATTGGGAAAACTGTCTTTCTCTGTTGATCTGTGGTACTTCTCCATTAGCAGTCATCTCCGTGACCCTGGCCTCACCTCGTCCTCCCTTCTGTCCTCTGGCCGGTGTTGCTCAGCCAGCACCAGCACGGCGCTGTCCGAGTCACTGTAACTTCACTCTTCACCAATCCGTTGCAGCCCCGCCCTGCTTATCTCCCCAAGCCCGGCCTGTTCCTGACCCTCCCCTGCCCCCTGTAGACTTAAGGACCAGCCTGCAGGTTTCACCCAGATGTGATTCTCTCTCTCTCTCTCTCTCTCTCTCTCTCTCTCTCACACACACATACACACCCCTACACATGGACACAGAGACACACACACAGACACGAACGATACCTTTGACGTCTCTCAGAAAGTCGGGATTTTTTTCGTTGAAGGTTTTGCCCATTGTTTGTTAGGTTGATCCTAGGTGCTTTATACTTTCTGCATACTGCAGTAAGCACTGGCTTGGCAGTTCAGCTCTCTGTTATTTGTTCCTCTAATTTGTGCATGTGTTCTGGGTTCTCTGCATTATGCAGGAGTGATGATTCTTCCCTTCATTTTGGCTCCTCGTGCTGGCGAGGCTTTTGGAAGTGTTGAGTAACCAGTGCTTTTGTCTGGTTTTTAATTGTAAAAGATGTGTTTTCAGGATTTCATCATTAACTGTGAGTTTGCTGTGGGGCTTTTTTGTGTGTTGTTTCTTTGTACCCTTCATCATGTTGGAAATTTATTGTTTATTTCCATTTCTTGTTGTAAGTTTCCTCTCCTTAAGAGAGCTCCTTTTTGTCCTGGAACATATTATTTCCTTAATCATGCTGCTGTTTTTTTAGATTGCTTACATGCCTGTTAGTGAGAGCAGGCTAGAAGGGCTTCTCAGAATTGTTTATAGCCCTGTAGGAGTTGAGACACTCATTTCTCATACATTTCAGGAAAATATCAGTTTGAGCAAAGAGACCTGTGAAAGCAAACATTTAAGTAATCCTTTTAGTCCTCCTGTGGGCTTTGGGGTTGATTTAAAATATACCTTGTAAACAGGACACATACCCGTGTTTGTCTAAGGCTGTTCATCATGGTGTTATCTGTGGTAACAAGAACTTAAAGCAATCTAAAAGTCTAGTAATGGGAACATTAAATTATAATACATCTATATGGTGGGATATTCTGTGATCACTAAAAATGTGTGTTTGAAAATTATGTGAAGATATGCGATAAAACTCATGAAGTAAAATTTAAAATGTATCTGTATGGGACTTCTCTGGTGGTCCAGCAGCTAAGACTCTGTGCTCTCAATGCAGGGGGCCTGGGTTCGGTCCCTAGTCAGGGAACTAGATCCCACATGCCACAGCTGAGACCTGGTGCAGCTCAGTAAATGAATATATTTAAAAAATAAAAGGTGTCTGCATGTGTAGTAGAAATCCCAACTGCTGTGGATGTTGATGCATGTATGTACACACATTTGTATGCGGGTCCGCATAGAAGACAGGGCTGGAGGGCTGGAGGGTCTACCTTTGTCTGCAGCTCTGATCTGTTTGTCATGGGAAGCTCTGTGGAGCCAGTGAAAGAATGGCCGGGGAGCACCTCCTGTCCAGGTTGGGAGAGGTGCCCAGTTTTGAAGTTGGATGCGGTGGGACGGAAGGAAGGCGAGAGGTGCCAACCAAGAGTGCCTCTTCAGGGTTATCTGCTGAGACGCCCCAGATTAAAGCCCTGGAAGTAGAGGAGAGAAGGTGGGCTGTTCAGTGGACAAGGAGGATCTTAGAGACCCCAGGGAATGCTGCCCTTAGGTGGCTGCCCAGGCAGGGGGGTGGCAAGGTGGATTCTCCTGGCATGAGGCGGTTGTGGCCTCAGTGATGAGGATCTGGAAGGGCTGACAGGTGGCTGCGGTGGGGAGGAGAGAGCACACAGGCAGCTGGGTGTCATGGCTGTGGAGGGGACCGGCGCGCTCTGGGGGCCTATGGAGTCCTCTTTGTCCCACACATCGTTTACCCACCTGTCCTCAGCCCAACACGGGTTTGTCGTAGCATCTGGCACTGACTAGCCATGCTCTGTGACTCATCCCGGAGCTCACTCCGTGTGTGTTCTGAGTTACTTGGGAAATTCCAAGCAAACCACCAGCATTGTTTTGTCAAAGGTTAACCTATATTTCAGGGGTTTCATGTGGTCTTCCAGAGCTCCCCCGAGAAGGCTACAGCAGGCTGTGCTGCACACCAGCTATGTGCTCGTCCGCTCGCCTGCCTGGGCCCTGCTCTCCGGACCCCATGCTCTGCACTCACTCTGTCCCAAGTCTCTTGTGTGCATTGCTGTTTTCTCTGTGAATTGCCTCTCTGTGCCCTGAGGTATTCGTAAGGCGATTCATCATTTTTGCATTCATTTATGAGGGGTCTTTATACGTAAACTCTGTGTCATATATATCATTTCTTTACCTTTACATACAAAGGAAATTCTAACATTTTCTGATTCAGAGATACCTTAATCTTTTTAAATTGTAATTCCTGCTTTTGTCATCATACTTAGAAAGTAATTCTTTACTTAAAGCTATCTATTTACTTATATTTCTTTTAGTGCTTTTTGATTTAATTTTGCATTGAGATTTGTAATGTTTATCCATTATTTACCTATTTATTGTAGTTTATAATACAGTTTTATATTTGTTATGGCGAGACTCTGCACTATTCAACTTTTTTAAGCAAGTGTTTTATCTTTTGCCTATTTATTTTTAAAAATTTCTTTTATTTTTGGCTGTGCCACTTGGCTTGCAGGATCTTAGTTCCCCAGCTAGGGACTGAACCTGAGTCCCGGCGGTGAAAGCACCAAGTCCTGACAACTGGACTGCCATGGAATTCTAAACGAATGTTTTCATCACAAGAGATGATGTTTGCCTCTAGCATTATTCAGGAAAATGTATCAGGGAACCAAGAAATTGCCAGCAAGAGAAGAAACTGAGCAACAACATACGAGTATAACATCCCAGTCTAGGGAGAAGGATTTTGTGGTTTCTGAGACCTGTGAGCTTGGCTTTCATTCTTTCCGTTGAGTTGAAGATGACAAGTCTGTGGTCAAATCCCCACAAGGGTGGAAATGGAGCTGGATGTGCACACCCTGGGTGGCAGGGCTGCAGAGGAGCAGAGCCCGTGAGTCCTGGAACTGAGATCTGGAGTCTGAAGTGGACACAGCTGCTGTCCCCCCTGCCCTCTGCCCCTCCTGGCTGTTAGATCTCGGGCAGAGCAGCTTGTCCTCACACCCCTTTGTGCCCTCCGCGTGCTCTGGGGCCTGCCGGGTGCATGCACACGCTGTCAAGCCTGGACCAGGCTCTGCTGGTCTTTTGCTTCTAACAGGTGCTCTTTAGGTGCTTATCAACTGGACTGCTTCCTAAATGGTGATTCTTTAAGAGATTTTGTCCTGAGAATGTTGTTTTTTCTTACTTTATCCTGTGAAGTCTCAGGTCAAGCTGCTCGTTTCACTTACTGTCTTCTTGCAAGTTCTTTAAGGAGAAAAGCATTACCTGAAGGATTTCATTCACCTTTTCCAAAGCAAGCTGGTGCCACCCAGTCAGTGGACTTTGCTGTTGTCCTGGCACAAAGCCTGCTTGCCTCTGAGCTAACACGGACAGAGATCCCTGGATTTCTCATTGACGTTTCATATACATGACCGATGGAGGTAGCGAGGCATCAGGGACCTCGATTTCTGACTCTCCCAGTGTCTTGCTCCAGGTGGAGATAAAACTGCTGACACTTTGGTGGCTGCCAAACTTAGAATTAAGATGTCTTCCTCCTAGTGTATTCTGCCTGACATTTGCTAACGCCCATAAAAAGTAATTGCCTTTTAAAATGGTGTGTGGGGCTAGGGCTTGGCTGGCAAAAACATTTGCGTGAAAGCATGGGGGAGAGATAGAAGGTACTTGCTTTTCCTCCAGGGAAGAGAGGGGGATGCAGCACCTTTATTTTCTTGGGGAGCAGAAAGGTACAGTGGGGTAGTTAAATTTGAAAGAGAATCGCATGACACAAAAAAACGAGGGGGGGCATTTAGCAAGAAACATCCCTAGAGGGGAAGATTAAAGCGAACAGGTGCTGTGAAAATGTCTCTGCATATTAGAGCTTAATTAGATTTGAAGATGAATTCCAGACGGGCTAATTATGTGTGAGTTGTTGCAGGTTGTTTCTTGTAGGGGCAAGCATGTATTTTTGGAAATGGTGATGTAGTTTGATTGGGTTTGATTCCCGCCTCCTACCATGTTTCCTCCATTGAAAAACTACCACTTTTGGGGCCCAGGACCCATTTAGCAAGCCTCATGTCTTGGGCTGCCAGTGTCAAAGCTGGTAGAGCCACAGAAAGCCAGGCCTACTTCATATGCTGCAGCAGTGCGCATGCGGAAAGACCAAGGACTCTTGCCCAGGTGGAGGGGACAGGATTCCAGCTTCCAAGGAGGGCAGACAGACAGAATGGGCATTGTTTCCAGGAACCTGTCCTCTGCTGGTGCTTTTACTCCCTGTGTGGCTGGCTAGATGTGTTTGAACCATCTTCTGGAAGGGCAGAGGGGCACATGCTTGCTAGCAGCTCTCTGGGTTGTGAACTGAGAAAAGGTAGGGAAGGTGTGGGTAATCTGAGATGTGCTGTGGACCAAAGAGTTTAATATCTGAAAGAAAAAAAGGAGCAGGGTCGCGTGGAGCCTCTAGACTCCCATTAGGATAACAGACTTGGTTTAACAGAAGATAGCCTGTGAACGTTGTCTCAGAAGACGGCCTGGGCCTCTGGCACCCCCAAAAGGTGCGACGTGCTGGGGTGGCATTGTACCACCTGCATGCCCCAGGGAGGTCTGCTTGGCACCCATTGGGGTCTGAGAGCTTTAGTAAACATAAACTTTTATGTAAGGTCCCATAATTGGAAATTATGGATGTCTGATTTATATATGACTCAGTGAATGATTTATATAATGTTAAGTGATGAGTTAGATAGAAAATATGACCCTCTCTTGCGGAATCTTTAATGAAAAGCATTGGTTCTTACGAATTTATTTCGAGAGCTCTGTTTGAACTCAGCATGTTTGACATAAATCAGATCTAATTGTCATTTTATGATTAATGAACATATGCTGGCCATTTTTCCCCGTAATTAAACTTTATGTTCCATGCATCTGACAAAGCAAAACAAGTTTAGACTTTGACAGATTGGTGGTGGGGTTTTCATGTTTGCGTAGTAGTATGTGTACTCGTGTGTGTGTGTGTGTGTGTGTGTGTGTTTATTTTGTTAATGTGTAAGGATTAAGTTTCCATGAAGTTGGGTTTTCAAAGGTGTGAGGGAGGTTGTTAAGAGTTAGCATTCAGGTGTGAGACTGGGAGAGCTTATAGAGAAGGCGGCGGGCACAGATGTGGCCTGAGGGGGATTGTTTCCAGGAACCTATCCTCAAGGGAGCTGGGGTCCGTCTCCCACCACTTCAGCACCAGGCTGGGGGGCGAGACACCTGTGGCCAAGAGCAAGTCTACTTTCTTGAGTCGTAGCCTCCAAGAAATGCTGGAAGGTGGAGTCATTGCAAAAATGTGCACATTTCCCTGTCTGCTTTTCATACACTTCAACAGGAATTGTAGTAATTTAAGGAGTGAGATAAGCATGTGGACGGAAAACCCATCATAGGTCAGCACTCACACCCTGGACCTTTGTCTCCTGTTTCAGGACATAGACAAGTTTGGCAACGAGATCACCAGCTGGCCCGCCCCTTGCCTGTGGAGTATCTGATCATAGACGTAAGTGTGTGTCATCTCCCCACGGAGGTCAGGACGCCTGGGGGAGGCCTTGAGAGGGCGCCGCTTGAACACCTGCCCCTCTGCCTATGCAGAATAGCCACCCAGAGATGTTTGAGTCACTGAGCTTCCAGCATCCCTGTAAAGCTAAAAACCTTAAGGGCTTTTCATTTTTTATTTCCTTAAAAACAACTTAAGGGGTTAACTTCTCCCAACCTACAGTGCAGCAGAGGACCGCCGACTAGGCCAGGCAGCCCCAGAGGTCAGCGAGCCTCTCCCTGGCTCTGTGTGCAGGTTTTGCCCTGGCCACAGTGGCTGCCACAGCGGCTGCCACAGCCAGGCTCATGGTGGGCTGCTGCAAGTCAATCCTTAGGGAACACAGCCGGACTCTGCCCTTGAGTGAGGGACAGCATGGTCTCTGGGAGGGCACTGTAGGAGCCAGGAAGGCTCCTGGTACTGGCACACCTTCCCCAAGCCTCGGCTCCTTTCTGGAGGCTCCTCACGGAGATGTGGTCACGGGCAGAGGGCAGCACGTGCTGCAGGACCAGAGCCTGATGCATTTGCTGCAGTCAGCGCTCTGTCTACAGGGTACAGGAGGTGGCTCATTTCCTAACTGCCGCCTGCCAGGATGAATTCAGGCCGCATTTGGACTAGGACAGGCATGTGATTCAGGCTGTAAAGTATCATTGCATTTGGAGCAGCGGGTCCCTGTGAGCCGAGCCCGCCAACGCTCCATTCCAACTGACAGCTCCCGAGAACATATTTATTACCTAGGCCATAAAGGCATCTGCTTTTTAGACTACCTAGGGTGTAATTAAGATGAAAACAGATTGATAGAGCATACACTTAGGAGGAGTCTGCGTGATTTAAAGCCAGCTTCCTGAGGTCTTCTTTCCCAGTGGCCTCCGCACCCGTTCCTTTTCACGAAGGAGCTAAGCTCTTGCCTTAGTGCTGTTGCAGTCGCGTTTGGTTGATGGGGAAGCATCTACCCTGTGATACTCACGTGTTCTCTTCCTGTGGAAGGAGGTTGGAGCAGGTGCCCAGACAGGTGTGCTCACTCCTCACCCAACCCCAGACCCTCACCTGATCAGCACATTCAATGACTTTAAATAAACGTCGTGGCCAGGCGGCCGTTCAGGCCTTCTGTGGAGGTGCTTCGTGTGTAAGGGGGTGTCTGCCAGGCAGGCTGGGTGGGGAGAGGGTTTGAGCACAAAATAAAGTGCTTGACACCCTGCATCCTCTCCCTTGGGTTTCTGGGATAGTCAGACTGCCGTGTGAACTTGGCTCTGAAGTTCTCCAAGGGGCAGTTACAGGTCTAACAAATACTTCCCTTAATTCCACATTTACTTACTAGTGGGTCTTCTGTTATTGCTGGTCCACTCCTGTATCTGCCTTCCAAAGGGAGGGGTGTGAGCCCGCCACAGCCCTTGTCTCTACAGTGAGGTGGCCCCTCCACCATCTCTAGAATCATGACGGCAGCTGAGACTGGGCCCCACGTGTGCTGCCCATTTTGCGGGTTCCACATGTCTGGGCACACTTGATCCTCACACAGCCTTAGGAGGCATGGGCTCTCTGGTCTCCGTATCTCTCAGATGAACCAAGTGAGGCCTCACAGGAGGACTTGGCGCTGTGCTGAGTTCACACCCTGTGTGCCGAGGCCACGTGGTCTCATCCATAAAAGGCCAGCAGGGCTCAAGTGAAGGCGCTGCTGACAGCTCAGCTCACTGTCACAGTGCTGGCACGGGCACAGCGGGTCCTGGGCCAGCCAGCCTGGCACAGCTCGCTGCCTTCACTGATGCAGAAAACAGGCCAGAGCCACATTTTCATTTTTTAGAAATAGTCCCGAAGGAACCAGAATAGCTGTGCTAAATCTGGACGAGGTGTAATCTGCCGCTAGTGTCATGCTGCAGAGGAAGAGCTGCGTCAACCAAAAGACGGCTGCTAGCGGCGCACACTTGGGTGCGTGGGGGAGGGGCACCCGCCAGGAGGAGTGAGAAGCGGTACTTTATTGATTTTTTGCACATTTACCACTGTCCCTGTAGCTTCTATTGATTTTGAATTTTAAATGCCCTCTGTCGTTTCTGAAGCACGTCTGAAGCACTGCAGGGCTTCCGCTCCCCTTTGGACGCGAGCTCCTGACTCCAGCCATCTTCAGGGGAGAGCCATGCCCTGCATCTCCCCAGCCTGGCTTCTCTTCCTGCCTGGTCATGCCCTGGCTCTGTGGAGTGGTGCCTGGGAATTGGAAGGGGCCTCAGCCAGCTTGCTGGCGGGTACCATGGCTTTCAAAGCCATCAGGAACTGGTTCTGCACTTGCCCTCCAGACATGGTGGTCAGAACAGAGTTGGCTCCTGAGATGGCGCTCATGCCTCTGCTCTCTCCCGTGGCCCACCCTCTAGCTTCCCCTTGGCAGCGTGAGAGCAGCTGAGAGGCCATCCCAGTGGAGATGGAGTTAGGAAACTGCCCACGGGTACCATAGTCTTACCAGTTATGAAAAATGATTCTTTATTTGCCTCTGAGAGTCATAGTTTCAGAATTTTCATTTAGGGGCTGTCCTAAGAGCTAAGCATCCCATTCAGGGTAAAACAGTTAGGACTTTGCTCTTGTGAGCAGCTCGAGGCTCCAAGGATTGGTGTGCTCAGGGCCCACATCCCTGTTTACGACAAAATTAATTTATCATGGGTTTGTGTTTTTGTTCATTAGATCACAACAACTTTCCCCAAGGATCCAGTTTATACTTTTTCTATTTCACAAAATCCATTTCCTATTGAAAACCGGGATGTATTGGGTGAGACACAGGTAAGCTCTTTGTCTTTAGAAACATAATTTAAAGTCGCTGCTGCTTGTTTATCTAGTGTCACTATTATTTTTCCAGAAAGTATCAAGGTTTCTGACTCTGCTCATTCGTTCCTGTGACAAAGCCTGGTTAGGCTCTTTTCTAAGATACTGCTGATCGCATGAGCCCTCTCCAGGGCAGGGGCAGTGGATAAGCATAGAGGCAAATCCCTCTAAGTCCTCAGGCCTGTGGATTGCCAGAAGGACCATTGTCAGGGGGCCTGTTTTATCGGTCACTTCATGTCCTCTTCCAGCAAGGTTATTGATTGTTGTTAAGCGCCGTCTTTTGTGGCCGTGTCTTGCTTTGCTGTGTGCTCTGCCCCCTACCTCGTCACCTTGCCACATTTCTCTGGCACCATCCAAGCCATGGGGACTCTTGTGGCCTGGCCACCTTGGTTCTCACCTGCACATCAGGCTAGTCAGAACTGCCATGACTGCCTTGTCCTCACGTCAGTAGCCTGTGAACACACATCCCAAGTTGATCACAGGCACTGCAGAAAGGGGCCTGGTTAAAGAATGTCTGCATTGAGAGTTTCTTCTGAAGCAGTGACTCGTGTCCAGCGCCTCTCCAATACTTTGGTTTCCTCACCACCCACCTGGCCAGGTGCTGGTGGAGGAGCAGAGCCACTGACTGGGGTAGCACCCTTGAATGTCCTGCTTCAGTCCCGTTGAAAGCGTTAGTGTCATAGAATCCTCCCATCCCTCTGTCCCAGTTCCTGTTCCTCACTACTCTGCTGCCCTGGTCAACAGTACACCCGGACAGACAGGGCTTCTCACAGCCCCACGTGGCCCTTCCCACTCCCACTCCTCCCCAGAGGTGAGTTTGAATGTGTCTCACAGCTGGGTCAGTTTCACAGACATGTTGCTTACACTTTTCCGTAAGTCAGATGTACTGAGTGTTTTCCTGGAAGTTTTCCTCTGCAGCTGTGCTCCTCGACCCCTGGCTCCCAGTAAATGGTTCTGGAAGGAGAGGGGCTGGGCCATCGCTCAGCGCTCAGTGTGCTCAGTCTCGCTTTTGTAGGACAGTGGCTCTCCTCCAACTCTGACCTGGGACCAACGGGTGCTTGTGTCTATCTCCCCCTCCTCCCCCGCTTATCTGGATCTCTAGGACTTCCACAGCCTGGCCACCTACCTGTCCCAGAACACCTCATCTGTGTTCCTGGACACTATCTCGGATTTCCACCTCCTGCTGTTCCTGGTCACCAACGACGTCATGCCCTGCAGGTACGAGCCAGGTGGGCTTTCTGTCCTCAGACTGGAGCACTCTGGGCAGCACCGGAGCAGCTAAGGCCCCCTAACCTGTTCTGTGGGCAGCAGCTTTGCACAAGGGCCTGGATAGGTGACTTTCTCAGTTTTAGAGTTTGCACTAGAACAGCTTGTTCAAAAGTGTCTGCCCTCCATGACGGAGGACAAATCATATGGGACGCAGAGGCCACTTAGCTGTGTCCTTCTAAGGGAAGCATTAGAAATCCACAGTTTAAAAATTCCTGTTGGAACAGTTTGAGAATCCCAGCCTCTGCTTCTTCCTGATCTCCCCTTCTCCCGAATCAGCTCTGGTTTATCACCTTGGCCCAGAAGGTTGGCCAGCATCCAGGCCCCGGGTGCACAGCTGCACAGTTGGCGTCTTTAAGACATGCTTTGTGGGGAGATGAAGGCGGAGTGCTACAGATGGCAGCTGCTCTCTGAGCATCACAGCAGCGGCGGGCCCAGTCGGGCATCCAGAGCAGCATGGGTTGTGTTGTGGCTCTGCTTTTACTTTGGCCTTTTTCTGCCTGAGACCCAAGGAAATGCATTTCTACAAGGAGACAGAGTAGAAGGGCGAGGCCCCTTCCTCCCACTGCTTTTCTGTAGCTATTCTTGTGTCCTGCTGGGTTGATCTTGTGCTTGTTTTTGTCCAGACTGCTCACTTGTGATACTTGACACTGGGCATCCTGAGGCTTCACACTAGCTTTGCCTTCTCTGTTTAGCCCAGAGAGTTGCAGCCCCAATCCCAGGCTCAGCTGCTGCCTGTCCGGTTGGGAAGGTGGTGAGAGCTTAGGGCCTTCTCACTGGAAACTGTGCTGTTGTTGCAGTCATCTGTTAGGAAGCATTTTCTGAAGGTACTGCCTGAGAGGCCCTGGAAGGCTTTGTAAGTTTCTAATTATAAACGCTATTTAGTTCTCTGCACTTTGACCCTGGAGTTCTAGGTTGCAAAGTGCACTGAGATATAGACGTGATGAAGACAGAGGACTGAGGGAGGCAGAGGGATGAGGGTGGGCCACAGGAGAAGGCCTGTGAGCTGTGACTACCTAGGGGGTGGAGCAGTCAGCCAGGAGAGAGAGCAGCACAGTGGTCACCTTGGGGCTCTCTGGGAAGAATTTACATTTTAGCTCAATTTAGCACTTGCCTTTATAGACTAAGTGTGTTGTTTTGCATTTCATGTGACAGCCTGGGAGATTTTCACAATTCTCCCTTAAGTGTGTCTTGATATTGGGGAGGAAAATCTTGTGAGCAAGTCTATTCACTGTCAGTGAAGCGAGTTGGAATCTTTCTGGCTTCTTGTAGGACAGCATCAGCCTGTTGCTGGAGGCCGTGAGGACCAGAAACGAGGAGCTTGCCCAGACCTGGAAGAAGTCTGAGCAATGGGCCACCATCGAGCAGCTCTGCAGTGAGTGTCTTCCCCTCCTGCAACCCCCATGACCAGGGCTCAGACTCCTGCCCTTCAGGCCCCAGTACTTCTTCCTGGGCCCTGGAAACCAGACCCCAGATGTATCCTGATGGCATCATGGGCAGTGGAACAAGCACAGACAGAGCTTTGCTGGGGCCCACAGGTGTTTTTATCACTGTAACATATGTGTAAAGGCAACACATTTTGGGTACACAGTTCTATGGATTTTTGTACATGATTCTTTAAGCATCTTAGGAGTAGTTCGAAAGTCATTGTTTTAGGTGAACAGGAATTTCACACACTCACCTAAGTGCTGAGTGCAGAGAGCTTTTGGGCTCCTCAGGCTTTTCTTTTCCCCTTTCCCCATCAATCCTCAGAGTATTCTTGGTGGAGAAGGACAAGAGAATAGAATTAGGGGATCTTGTGTCTTCAGAGTGAGAGCCTCCATCCAGCTGCTCCTATACTCCCAGTGCCCTCGCCAAGAGCTCGAGAGAGAGGTGACCTTGGTGGCCCTTTGCCCTGTGGCTTTGAGAAGAACTGCAATGCCCCCTAAAAACACACCTGAAAGTACATATAAAAAAGTGTTTAAACATTTTCTCAATCTGGAGGGCAGATCTCGAGCCAGAGTTAGTCAGGAAACCCTCAGTGGAACCCAAGCCACAGGGAGCCACGTGGGGTTCTTACTTCCTCTACACTGAGTCCTGGAAGTTCAGGGGTTGAGGAGCCTTGGTATTCATCATGTTGCTCTTCTGTTTAAGTTTTCTTTTTATAGGATTCTGACAGCCAAACAGTGAAAGAGCTGGACACGCCATCTACTTCTTGTCCTCACATTCTGAAACAGAGGACCCAGTGTTGTCACCAAATTCCTACAGCAAAGCCCATTGTCTCATGTCCTTGAGTGGACAGTGTGAGGTGCTGGCCAGGCTCTCAGCTCCTCGTCCAGCTCTCCCACGTACTGGGCTCTGCCAGCTCCTGGTGTTATTCTTCAGATGCCTCACACAGAAACATTGACTACAGCAGCTTTAGTGGTTTGGAGCCCTCTCTAAAAACAGAGCTCCAGAAAGAGCACACGGGGAAGCTGGGAAAGGAGACTTGACCAAGAGGTTTTCCTAGATAAGCACTGGCCCAGTTGGGAGAAAAGAAAACTAGATCAGGAGAGAATTCAGTCTGAGCATGTGGTATGCCTTGCCATCCTCACTAGAAACTGATGAAAAGCTAGTGACCCCATAGGAGCTGGGTCCCATTGGCTCCACGCCTCATACTTAACGGTGGGAAGAAACCCAAACCTATTCAAGCATCAGTCTCACAGCAGCAGGATGATATGGTCTGGACCCACTGCCTGGAGCATCTCTTGGGAAAGCACCTGTCACTTTGCTAAAACATGCTATGTGGTGGTCAAAGGCTGTCAACAAATACAAATACACTACTCAGCTCTGCTCACTGCATAGGAGTTGGTAACGTAAATTAGCAATGGAGTACCCTTTGCAGATGCAGAGTCACAGAACGCGAGAGATCTCATGACACAGTCTACTGATGCCATATAAGAGCTCTCTGCTGAAAACTAACACTTTGCCAGAAGAAGAGCTAAATAGATCGTAAAGAAATACTATTGTTCTGGACTGGAAGGCAAGATATTTTAAGATGTCAGTTTTCCCAAAATTAATTGGTACAATCTCAATCATTCCCCTTAGACATATTTATTTTGCAAGGGAAGTGGCAGGGGGAGTTTTAAAATTTATCTGGAGGTGCAGAGGGCCTAGAAAACAATCATGAAAAAAGAAGAGACTTCTAGGTGGTCCAGTGGCTGCTGCTGCTGCTGCTAAGTCACTTCAGTCGTGTATGACTCTGTGCAACCCCTTGGACAGCAGCCCACCAGGCTCCCCTGTCTCTCGGATTCTCCAGGCAGGAACACTGGAGTGGGTTGCCATTTCCTTTTCCAGTGCATGAAAGTGAAAGTGAAGTCGCTCAGTTGTGTCCCGACTCCTAGCGACCCCATGGACTGCAGCCCACCAGGCTCCTCCGTCCATGGGATTTTCCAGGCAAGAGTACTGGAGTTGGGTGCCATTGGACTCTGCATTCCCAGCGCAGAGGGTCCAAGTTCGATCCCTGGTCAGAGAACTAGAACTCACATGCTGCAGCTAAGAGTTAGCATGCCACAACTAAAGATCCTGTATGCTGCAGTGAAAATCGAAGGTCCCACGTGCCACAACTAAGACCTGGTGCAGCCAAGTAAATAAATATATTTTTTTTAAAAATGAAGCTGGAGGATGTAGACTGTTTTCAATAGTAAGGCTGCCATGGTTAAAATGGTGCTCTTGGCATGAGAATAAATAGGCTGATGGGCCAGATGGAGAGTTGAGAATTGGGTGATAACAAGGCACCTGAATGATTACATGAGATACACCCTTTTTAGGAAAACATGTTGAAGCAAATGGGTATCTGTGTGGGTAAAATGAACTTGGACTTCCATAGTACACCTCAACACAGGATTTCCCTGGTGGTACAGTGGCTAAGGATCTGCCTGCCAGTGCAGGGGACACAGGGTTCAATCCCTGGTTCAGGAAGATTCTAAATGCTGTGGAGCAGCAGCCTGTGTGCCACAGATACTGGAGCCCATGAGCTCTAGATGTGGTGAGCTGCAGCTCCCGAGCCTGTGTGCGCAGCAGGAGAAGCCAAAGATTTTTTTTTTTTAATCAAAGAAACAAAAAATCAATACAGGCTGGGACACTAGGTCTATCACAGGCTGATAGACCTAATGGTAAGATCTACAACTATAAAGATATATGTTTTTAAAAAAAAATTGAATATGTTCAGGACCTTGAAGGTAGGACAGAGAAAAACACTGACTAAAAGATTGGTCAGGTGGACTTTATCAGAATGAAACACTTGGGCTCGTGAAACTTGAAAAGGCAAGGTACAGACTAGGAGAAGATAAGCCATAAAAGATGTTCCACAAAAAGAGCTTCAGTAAGGTCACCGTCAGTCATCAGAAAAGTGGAAATTAAAAAAAAATAGTAAAGTGGAAATTAAATAAGCTACCATTACATGCTGTGAGATGAGACGCAGACACTGGCTGCATGGCGTGCTCACACTCCCAGAGCAGCTGGAGCTCTCCCACGCCCTGGTAAGAATGACCCAGCCAGCCCACTGCTACCCAAGAGACAGGCAAACACAGATCCGCACGAAGATTTGAGTTAAGAATATTCGTGGCAGCTTTGTTCACAGTAGCTTAAAGCTGGCAATGACCCAAGTGTGCATCAGGAGGGAGACATATAACCAGAGATGCTCTTCATACCACATAATGCTGCTCAGCAGTGAAAAGGAGCCGTTGACACAGCTGGGTGGGGGCAGTGGGCAGGTGTGTGAGTGGCCACAGCCGGCAGCTTTCTGCTCAGCAGACAGCAGCTTTCCTTAGCGGGGTTCTATGTGTGAGAGAGAGCAGGGGACCCAAGGTGGGGGCTCTCAAGCCGTGTTCGTCCACGCCCATGGCAGTTGCTTTTCAGGTCCACTCCTGTCCTGATAAGCAGTCATGCAGAACTCTCAGACGGGGTAGGGCAGCTTCCCTGTGCAGAATGGATGAATACTGCTTCTCTTGCCCCACAGGCACAGTTGGTGTGCAGCTTCCGGGCCTCCAAGAGTACGGAGCCGTCGGGGGCTCCACACGTGCCGCCTCGTCCGCCAGTGGGCCTGTCAGCACTGCACCTTCATGAACCAGCCAGGCACCGGCCACTGCGAGATGTGCAGCCTCCCCAGGACCTAGGGCTCCCGGGCCCTGCTGGCGGGACTGGGCCCACCCCAGCCCTCTCGGAAGCCAAGATTGTTGTGCCCCACCTCAGCAGCCCTGAAGGCAAGGCGGGGGTGGCTGCCCTGGGGTCTCTGACCCAGGAAGCTTCTCAGCACCAGGCTTCCCTGGAGAGAGGGAGTCAGGCTGGTGCTCTGCGGGCTAAAACCAGTCTCCTGGTGGAGGCACGGTGTGGCCTCACCCGGCCGCCCCACAGCAGCCCCCACTGTGGTAGAAGGACTAGGTGCCTCTGAATCATCACCTGGAATCGAGGGGGTGGGAGGGCTCGCTGCCAACATCCAGCTTTCTTTTTCCCTTCCTTGGATGCTTTTCCTGCTCCTCCCGTTTTTGGTTTGGAGCTCTTGGTGACCTCTGTACCCTGATGCTCTGGGGCAGACCCTGCCTGTGAGGGCCACCTCTTCCCCTTCCGGTAGCCATCATGCAGTGGAAATGTGTGGCCACGGGCTCATGGCCTCCTGTCCGCCTGGTCTGCAGGTGAATCTGCTGCCTGCCCTTTCCTGTTCCCACCCAGCGTCCATGGGGGGTTTTAAAGTCTGCTTTGGTTGTAATAACAGTTAATCAGTAATTCCTGCCCAGAAGACTTTTATTTATTTTTTTTAAGATAAAAACTGCATAAAAGGGGAGTGAGAGAGACTAGTTTCCACCTTCGTCCCTCCTTTAATGAGTCCCTGGAGGTGTGTGCAGCCTGAGTGAGTGGATGGGGGACCCACAGTCAGGTCTCCTCACAAGTGAACCTCAGTGCCTGAGACTTTTCCTGCCAGGCCACACGGCTGGCACAGCTGCAGACCCAGGACCAAGCAGGAGCCTGGCAGTGTCCCCCACTGAGCAGGCAGCCCCTTGGGCAGCCAACACTTGACCAGGCCTGCGTCGGGTGAGCTGGGTGGCCCCAGGCAGGGCCGGAGCTCTGGTCCCTTTTGTCCCCACACCATTCCTTCTTGTCCTTCCTAGACCCTGGCCTCTGACAAGGCCACATTACAAGCCAGGTCAGGGAGTAGGAACCTGGTTGTAGAGGGTTGTGGAGCTGCTGCTGGGTTGTTGGAAAGTGGGTACTGTGCTGAGGTGTGGGTCCAGGCCATCCCAGGACAAAGGTGGTCAGACCTTGCACGTGCTCTAGGGTCCCGCATTTCTTCTACAGTTGGGTTCCAGTCTGGCCCTTCCCCAGGAGCTGTGGATGTCCTGATGCCTCTTTGCCTTAAAAAAAAAAAAAAATCCCGTATCTCTGAGCTGCACTGCACCCATCCCCGGGAGAGGTGGACCCAGACACAGGCTGCTTGAGGACTTCATGTCTCTGTCCTAGGGCAGGACGCAAATCTGTGTGACCCTCCCTCACCCTTAGCCTGTGAACGGAGCACACCTGGATGTTGTGTTCACTTGTGGCAGCGGTGTGCCTGGCACCTCTGGGTTGACCTGGCATAGGACACTCAAGTGGCCAGTGGGTTCGGCCTATTCTAGGGGCACGAGGTGCAGAGCCCTGTTTGCCCAGCTCATATGTGGCTGCCTGCCAGAAAGCTGGGCACGTGTTCTGGCCCAGGTCACCTCTTTGATCAGATGTGAGTCTGCAGGGGGAGCGGGAGCACGCTAACCTCAGACCTCGCGGTCCCCGCCATTCCTCCTCCACTTGTTCTGGTCTTTACCTTCTCTTCAACCAATATCCTGCTCACCCTGAAGTTCTGGCATCTGCATAGTTCATTTCCATCTGTCTTTTAGCTAAAGAAAAAGTGTTGTGATTTCTCTGCTTCTGGTTTTGAGTCACTCTTTGTTCAGTAATGCACTTTATTGTCCAAAGACAGTCAGGGGTCAGCATAAGAAGTGGGGGCACCCTGCCAGCAGACTCAGGCCCAGGCAGCTTAGCCATCTCCTTTTACACAAGGGAGGGGGCCCCCAGCCCTACCTGGATCCCACCTGCCCTCATGTGGACACACCTCTCATGCCACCAGGCACCATAACTCAGCAAAGAGTGACTAGGTGCCCAGCCTCCACTGACCAGTCTGCTCCCAGTGCTCCCACTTGGGTCTTGCAGGTTTGTGTCGGTTGGGTTTGCAGTAGCATTGCCTGGACTCCAGCCCTGCAAGTGAACCAATAAAAGCACCTGAAGCGACTGTCAGCGCCCCGTTTGTCCTTCTGGGCCCTGAAGCCTCTTACCTGCCCTGATCCTTGAACTGCCTACCTTGTCCGGTGACTTGACTTCCTCTCCACACGTCACTGTCCTCTGCTGATGCGTTTAGAGTATGAAGGATAGACTCCCTCCTGCCCAGGCTCGTCAGCCCTGTGCTCCCAGCATGATGTCCACGGGAAGAGCAGAGCCTGGCCGCCTCTGCCTTTCCTGCACCCTTCCCACCATCAGCCATGTGGCCGCTCCTAGCCTTTGGTGGGTCAGGTGCGGGCAGCAAGTGAAGGACAAACCCAGAAGCCCGTGAACTTGCACAGATGCAGGGGGAGCAAGGGCTGGAGGGGACATGCTGCCTGGCCTGAATCACTTGTCGAGCCTTCACACACACCTTACAGCTGACTGTCCTTTGGCCACTACTCACTGCTCCTTGAACACATAAGAAACGCCACCACTGATGTCCAGGGGGCCCTACGGTGAGGCAGGCCCAGCTTAGCTTCTGGACTGGGGTGAGTGGCCTCATCTCCCAGTTCCAGTCCTGTCCCTGAGTTTACCTGCTTGTACTAGCAGTATTCTGCCCTCTGCGTGGCTCAGGCTGCTGACCTTGTCGGTTCTATGAGGTAATGAGGTTCTGGAATAGCCCCCTCCCCTCGAAATCAAGCAAATGGAAGGTACTGCTTGGAAATAGAACTCAGGGTCCTGCCAACCGTTTTCTTGGCACGTTCAATATGTTGGCCTTTCATGTTGCTATGGGAAGCAATTGGCACTGCCTGTACGTGCTGTGTCCTGTCCCCCCCTGACCACGCCCCCAGTGCTGTCTGTCTCTGTCCTTGGAAGAGATACAGCTTCCATGTGGCATAGAGACCAATTGTCCACCGCATGCTCTGCTGTCTCACATCCTGCCACAGGCCTTCCAGGGACACCCACATAAGGGGTCTCTGCCTCTGCATCACCCCTGAGCTGGCTAAGCCCCTTGCTCATGTCTAACCTCCAGGGCGATCAGCATTCAGGGACCCCTCACTGTTCAGGATAGACTTGATGGTCATAAATCCTAGTATCACAGAGTTTGGGGTTTGCCTGGGTTTGCGGCCAGGAGCCTGTTAGTCCTGCAAAGCTGAAGGGAGTAACCAACCTCACGGTGCCTGGCCAGGCGGGGCTGAAGCAGGGTGGTAAGGCCTGACGCTTAGCACATCTTGCAGTCCACTTGCCCATATGGTCATTTTCTCTGGGACAATCTCAGTGTAGTTCCCTTGGTGTTGGAAGTCTGGGAGGATCAGAGTAGAAATTGGTATGGGCATGTCACCCACAAGGATTGGTGGTCATAACAAGCCAAGAACACGTTGCACTCGGGGTTGGGGGTTGGGCGGGTAGAGGAGGAATTCAGAGTCGTGTTTGAGAGGAGTCCTCACTTCTAATTCCAAAAGCCAAGTGGGAGCTGGTCTTAGGGCAAAGGACAGACTGCATATGGTGCGCTCATGCTGGGTCCAACCCAGAAGCACAGTGGCTGTCCACTGCCCTAGGGGTTGAGCACCAACCTCAACAAGGGGGATTAGAATTTGTGCCACTGGTTTCTTTTTTGTGTTTGTTTTGTTTTGGTTTCTTGTTTCAGTAGGTAAATCAGCATTGGTGAGGTCAGCTTAACTCAAGCCCAGAAAACACTTGGCTGCTGGGCCCCTTCAACTTGGCCTGTCTGGTGACACCCCCCACCCCCACCCCCACCAGCTGCCTCTTTCATTCATAGATGTTTGGCCTTGAGAGGAGTAACTGACCTATCTGCAGGCATCTCTCAGTGTCACTCTGATCTTGGTCTCTATTCAGAGAACTCTTGGGCCATCTGATCAGACCTCTCCCCAAAGCCGTGAGGTTAGGGTTAGGGAGAAGAGGTGTCTTGCCATGTCTTCACCCTGACCACCAGGATGACTGCTGGTGAGCTGTACCCGCCCCCCTTACCAAGGCCTAACCAGTTATTTTCTTTATGGTCCTCTGCCCTCAACCCAGAATTCCTCTGGCTTACCCCTTTTCCCCACTGTTCAGTCAAACCAACACACCCACAGGCAGTTAAAGCATTAAGGAAGAGACCCGTCTGTCCATGTTAGGTTCAGAGGCTGCAGTGTCCTGGGGACGGGGTAGGCGTGGATGTGGCTCAGTAGCTCAGAGGGAAGAGACTCCGGCTGCGAAAGTGTCAAGACCTGGCGCTGCCCGCCCCCTCCACAGGCCCAACCCCAAATAGCTAGACAGTCGCTTTAGGAGCGGACTGTCCGCTTGGAGGAGACGTGCTCTGAGGGGTCGCTGCCTTGGGGGAGCCCGTGTACTAGCCCGGCTTCGAGAGCCTGCCCGGCCCTTTGACTTCGGGCGGGTCCAGTGGAGCCCCCGAGTGGAGAGGAGTGGAGAAGCCAGGCCCTTGTGCTTCCCGCGTTTGGCATTAAACACGTTGGCCCTTTGCCATACAGCAGTGTGCGCGCTACCTTTATCCGGGCGGCGTGAGGGGCCGGCTCCCGCTGAGACGCCCCCGAGACTCGGCGCTCAGCGGCCCCGCCCCCGGCCCCGCCGTACGGCGGAGGCCGCGCTACGACCTGGGCGGCCGTAAAGCGTAGGGCCCCGCCCCCGGCTCCCGCGCCGCGAGGCCGAGCCCCCGCCGGTGGCCGGGCTCCAGAGCGGTCCCACGATGGCCGACCCCAGGCCGCGGGTCGAATACCTGGCGGGCTTCTGCTGTCCGCTCGGGGGCCTGGCGGCGGGCAAGCCTCGCGTGCTGTGCCACGGGGCGGAGATCTTCCTGTCCACTGGGAGAGAGCTGGTCTATGTCTACGACCGGGAAGGGCGGCTGCTGATCGTGAGCACCGGGCACACCGGGGAGGGGTTGGGACTGGGGCCCTAGGGCATGG